>JAMKCH010010251.1:0-28462 GCA_023653785.1 Ophioderma brevispina | reverse complement strand
CTCCTCCTCCTTCCCTCCTACTCTTCCCCCTCCTTTCTCTTCCTTTCTTTTATCTTTTCTCGAATACATGCCTTCCAAGCGCAAGCATAATCACAGCGTTGATTGTTATATTTCCCATAGCATCTACCCAGATTTCGCTTGGTGGACCTGAGGCAATTGTAGACTAGTGTCTTGCCCAGGACACAAACACGTTTACCACAGTGGGGCTCGACTCAAACGATTTTTGCATTGTCTATTTCACGAGTCCTGCACTTTTCCTTCCGCTAGACCACAACGCGCCTCTAACCAAAGGTTTGTACAATATGTACAGCACTATAGATCACCATTTTCATCCCATCTCAAACTCTGTTTGAGCTTCGGTTTAAAAAAAAAGAAAATATGATGAGTACTATTTAGATTAGACGTCCATGGTTGTCTTGGCTAAATTTAAGGTTGGGCTAAAAACAAACTCAATTTAAATAAAAAAAATGATCAAAACTTAAGGCCCCTTTAAACTCCACAATCAACCAAAAAATTCATTAATGGGCTCACATGACCGATTTTTAAAAATTTGTTATTTTTTTTATTTTTTTTATTTTTTTTACTCTGTTATTGCATAGATTTACTTCCCAAAAATATATCAAGAGTTGGTTTCACTAGATTTTTATGTCATATGGATTTCCTGAAGAAAAATGGATTTAATGGAATTATTGCAAAATTTTCCAAGACGGCCACCTTTTCCCAATGGCAACTGAAGGAAAAAAAAATTTTGCGTTAAAAAAAATTTAATACTTGATGGTCTTATCAATATAGCAATTGTGTCATTGTATTCCATAGCTTACTCTAAAAATATGTTTTTTGAGTTTAAAGGGAGGCTTAACAGTTAGAACAATTTAAATAATTCTCACAATAAAAATAGTTTATAAGAGCTTGAAACTCCGAGGACTACCCCCTATGACATACAATCTGATGTCTCTTTACAGGTACACACATGAATAGCGCTGAGTAACCAATCAAAAAGTGGCGTGTATATCTCTGTATAAACCAATCCTCATTCTTAATGTACCTCTAATTTGGGGCTCATTACATGATATTACCTTCCAAGTAACCAATCACCAAAAACTGCTATAAATGTCGCATACTCGAGTAGTGCTCACCGGTGGTACAATATCTATAAAGATATTTTGACTTGATTGGTTAATGAAAAATATTTCGTATATTTTGGTGTTCCCCACTTTTTTTGTTAGCCTAATTGTCCTTGTTATAGCAAAGCAAGCGGCTCGCACTTTTTTTGTGGCTTCTTTTCAAGGTTTCTACTCATTTTTCACAGTTACAATCTATGAAAATTAAAACACATCAATGGCCAAAATAAGCACATCATTTGTACATCTACATTGATACAATTCTATTGTCAAGGGTGGGCTTGGATATAATCGATAAAATAATGCACAATAAGCAAGCCAGCAGGCCCGATACTGCAGGGGGGGTACGGGGGTGCGGTCGCACCCCCCCAACATTTCCACACCAGAGCATCAATATGCGAAGCCTACTCAAGTGATGGTATTCCCAAAACCAGAGAGAAAATATTTTTGTGATGCCCTTATGTTTAACCTTACAATGGAAAATATCTATGATTTAAATAATTGACTTGGTTACAAAAAATGTTTGGTAATTAGAACATGTGGTTTCTCGAACCACAAGTCTTGCCGCTCTCTTTGTGATCGCACAATGTTTAACACTTGTAATGATATGGCATAAAAGGTCATATAGGGGTCAATGGGTGTCTTTCTCTGAACACACCCCACGAGTCAGTGGCTCCTTCGCCAAGCTAGGCTTGCATTGGCTCAAATTGTTTCTAGGGCCAGAAAGAGCAACCAAATTATATAACTTGTACCCTAACCACAAAAAGCCCCTTTAATCAGCCCCCTGAGCTTGACCCATTCTGTGTTTAACCGCGCTACCCAATATGGGTCAACTGTGTCAATCAGTGGAAGTGATTATTCCAACGAACTTTGGGTTTCAATGGCATGTGACCTTTGAATCCAATTTGTTAAACCCCCATATGGAGTGTCTTTGGGCCAGTGGACTCTTCTGACCTAAATTGTTGACTTAATAGGCTAATATATATCTGCGACTTAGAAAACCACAATTAAAGTTTTCGAAGCTTGCCCACTTATTGGCCCCTCTGAGAACACCCTATATGAACCAAGCTTGGACCAAGGGTTCTTCTGACCTAATTTGGTTGAAATTGCTCAAGATTTGGCAGGAGAGAAACAAAATTACAAACACCTTTAACCGAAATGACCAAACAGATATCAGACAACATATCTGTTTTAAACACTATAAATAAATTAACTGTCCTTTTTAAAAAACACAATAAAAAAAAAAAAAAAACCCCCCCCACCCCGTCAGAAAGCATTCAATCTTGCTATACCTATAGTTTAGCTGTTTCAAAAAGCTAAAGTTTGAGCACAAAGGATCACTTTTTCAGAAGTCCTCTAATTTTTAATTAGCTAATAGATAGAAACATTATACATATAATACATATAATAAAGTTATGTCCAAGGAATGCTATAATAATAAGATATTACAGCATCTTACTTTGGACATTAACTTTATTATGTAATGCTGGCGCAGCTTTTTATACACACACGACACACCCACACATACACACACACACCACATGCATACATATGTAAGTACGCATGCACACACACACACCCACATTCATACACCACCTACCGGCATACATACCTCAACGCACCAACACACACACATAGTATAAGACATGTACAACAATAGGTTTTCTTGGTCTTGCTCTGATCAAACCGTCAGATTTGATCAATTGATATCTGTTTACAACACACACACCACACTAGGCACACACCTACACACGATGCAACAACCAGAGAGACAGGCACAGACTGGGATACAGACAGGACACACAACACAAACAGGAAAGGTTTGTGGATCCAAGAAATTCAAGACATTTTAACTTTAGAAAGAAATATTTGGATTTTTATAGTGGTAAGAAGATATACTATCTGATTGACCAAGAATAAATGACAAAAATTCTATTGTATTTTGTGCATCGCACTGGGCTTATATGGAAAAATACAAGAGGGAGTTCTAATGTGAAGAAATATAAACCATTTTTTTAACAATGTACAGAAATGTCACATTATATTTATACTATATCCATTGTAACACTACTGGTACAAGCATATTTCTAAATGCACTCTGTCTGACCAGAGGTCTGAACGTTGTTTATACCAACAGACTGGGATGTGTCCTTGCTAAAAGTCCATATGGACCCTCGCTACCAGCAAACTGTAATTGGCCGCACACTGACCAACCCAGGTAAACATTAGGCTGCAAATGCCTCTATCAAGCTAATTATACAACATAGCCTAGGACAAGTGATGCTGCATGAAAAATGCCTACTAATTGTCACCTTGGAAATCAGGGCAAACATACAAAAAAATACCCAAAAAAGCAATTGAACTCAAATTTGCAATCATATGTTGTTTCCATAGAAAGCACCAGCAAATTCAATACTTGCATAACTGTGATTTTTTCACGATAATTGAAACAAGATACAAAAGACTTAGTTTTTATATTTTAGTGGCTGCCTTGGACAGAAACAATCTTCTACTCGATGGCATAGCCTTCTATTGATATGCTGAAAAGAGAAAAAAAAGGTCCACTTTTGTCGGATTTTTTTGATAAAAGGTTCCCAAATTTAGAGGAAATTATGACGAAAAGTCCACTTTTGTGATAATTGTTTCAAAATGTCCAAAATGGACCATTTAGGAGGTTATGTGCCCATGTTTTCTTGTTTTCTTTTTCCTTCTTTCTTTTTTCTTTTTTTCCAAAAAAAGGTCCACTTTTTCTCAAATCTTCCCCCCGCACCCCCGTAAAAATCCTGCGTACGGCCCTGAAGCCAAGTAGAATAATTGTGTTTCTCACCTTCTCTCTTCTGAACTTTTTAAAATCGCATGAGAAGAGGCCTTGTTTTTTTTTGTTTTTTTGGATGTTTTTTTGGTTTTTATAAAATGGCCACCCTTTTTAAAGCGGCACTCGGCAAACTTTTCACAAAATATTGGATTTCTTTCTTTCAAATTTTGATCGCAAATGGTAGTCTAGGCCATTGGGAAGAATAGAGATATATAGTTACATATAAAAATAACATACCCAAAAAACAATTAGGACATTAATAAGAGGCAAAAGACATCCCTGTAATTTGTATGCCCAGTTTAAAAGGGGATTGCCTGATTTAAGGACATGACCGTATCTTCACCTTTGATAGATTGGCCTTCAACTCCAAAACGCCCATCTGTAAAGTTCGCCGCCGATTATTTCAATCCGTGTTGATGCGAGAGCTTAAAACGAATTTTGTAAGCCCATAGAGTAGTGTAAAGTTAATATTGGTCGACCAAAATGGGTCACATTTTCGCTCACAACTTCCAAACCAACATCCTCTGGCTCTAAGAGTTTTCACACAGGGTAAATGTGGGGGAAAATAGGGACTTTCTTCTATACAAAATGTTGACCACTTCCCGTAAAATCTAGGCCTTCTGGGGACGAGGCTATTAGCGATCGGGCCATTGACCTTAAGTTTGCCATTACTTTTGATCAACAAATATGTCCTATTTCCTGAAATCATAGACTCGTACTCATGATATTAAAACCACAAAGGTCTAGACCGGGCAAGCCATGGTTTCATGCCATGGGAATCAGGCCCGGCGTGTGTTGGGGTCCTTTCCTTGTGTTACAAAACCAGACCCACACGCATTTCCGTCGTCTGCTGAATAATGTCGCCAGCGAATTAATATAAAAATCGTTTGTTTACATTTCTGGTGAGGGCTAATGTATCTAAAGCTTGACAAACATACAAAAATATCAATTTTGAAAATTGTGAGGGCACCTTTTTTCAAATATGCCAGTTCCTCTCTTTAAAAAGGCTGCTGAGATGACACACATGTTCACTTTATAAAGCAAATTGCACAAGTGACGTGAGACCTTCTTCGAACGCTGACAACCTGTCGGTCTTTGGTGATATTCCATGCCTGTAAAAGTGGGGAATTTGGGACTGACATTCCCGGGAAATTTATCTTTGGAAGGTAAATACAAGAAATACATAAGAAATTTAAGGGAAATTTTTGAAATCTTGGAGGGAAATTTTGAAATCTTGGAGGGAATTTTTAATTTTGGAGGGAAATTTGGATTGTATTCCCGGGAAATTTAGCATTTTTTCCAGCCCTGAGTATTATTTCTCCAGTATTTTTCATTTCAGATTTAGATGAAAATGGAGGGGGGGGGGGGGCATAAATTGCTCCATATTATGCCTATCTATTGGCCTTCAGCCTTCCAGACAAAACTTAACTTACAACGCTAACTGATCAAATTTTAAACACTTAACTCTACTCCCTCCAGCCAAGTTCATTAAGAAGGATTAACCTTATGTTATACATCATTCTGAAAACACTCCGTAAACAGACGGCAGGTAAATTAACTGTTTATGCTAGGGATTTTTTTATGAGCGCAATTTAACTTGAGAACCACCTAAGTACACTACAGCTGCTGGCTTATTTCCAGCATAACACTACAGCCAACAAGTGAAGTGGCCCGCATCGGACTGCGGGCTATTAAAATCTGACCTGCAAACTGGGACCTAAAAGGAGTAATATGTGAATACACCACCACCAAAACAAGGACTGTTTACAAAGAATCGTCAATCCTTGTTTTAGCAGTTATTATTTCACCTTATAACTGCCATATGAAGATTCGAGTTGCAATGGTTTAGGTACCCTAATCCTAACCCTAAACCCTAACCGAAATCTTCATATGCAGCTATAAGGGAAATAATAAAACTCCCTAAAACCAAGATTTGTCCAGAATATCATTCGTGAAGCATCCGAGAATCTCATTATATATTCGTGAAGGAATAGTCCGAGTTGCTCTTGCAATAGACTCCATGTTTCGGTGTAGGTCATGAACGAGGCTATGTGGGCATGAGCTATTGGAGGGGGGTGAATTTTCTGAAATTTACAACTTCCAAAATTCATCTTAAAATGGGTGTCATAACATCTAGCTGCGATTCAAAAATTGTTTAGGTTTAGGCGAGACCTTGACGATTTTTTTTCTTAAAGTTTGCACATGTGTAACCACCCCATATTTAATAACGCGTGCCTAACTTTTAAGCTTGCCATAACTTTTTTTCTGGGAAACGTAATAACTCTCTTTTGAAGCAAGTCCCAATTCTTGCCTTTTAAAAATGATCATGATGTCATTTAGTTTTCCAGATGTATGGTGATCATGAATTATTTACTGTACACATTGACATATACTGAAATATGATTATCCCAGACCTTCCATTGGGATGTGACTTATTGACCACATGCACCAGGACTGACTACAAGGACCTTTATTTTAGTAATAACATACAACCTCTCACTTTCAAACTAGACCGGGAGATACTAGCAATTTAATCCTGATTTTTTACCAGTTTCTTGTTATGATATTTGTATAGGACATCCCTTGGGCCCTCTGAAAAGCAAAGTCTTAGTGTCGCGAGCGGTGGATCTTGACGTCAGAGTCAAATGACCTCTAAATTTGGCATTTCTTCAACCCATACATGCTATTTCTCTTAGTGCTACTTGGATCACATATAAAGAGTACACATAACAAATTGGGTATCAATCTAAGATAAATAAAATTATCTTTTTTTTTTGGGTTTTTTTTCGATGATATCAAATTTTGCGCTATGAACTGAACTGAAGCAGTAGCTATTTATAAGGCCAAAATGTGATGGATTTTTTTCAAACTTGTTTTGCTATTTTTTGGCATTACTGGCTGAATATTACATGAAATTTGTCATGAGCTTCATATTTTTCCCTTCATATCTTCTTCCAAAATTTGACCCTATATATTCTACCACACCGGACAAAAAAATGTTTACCTCTACAGTTTTTGCGTACTGGTATTTTAATTTGACCAACTCAATTTCCCGTATTTAACCAGATTTTTGCTACTTTTAGGCTGTTTCCTCTGACACATAAATGATCGATATGCACCCTTCGAAAAACGTTGTAAATCTGTCATTCAGGTGAATACGGATAAATGGTCTTAAATTAAATAAAAGGGGTCTCGGGCACCTATCAGACCTTTCGGAGGTTTGTAGGAACTTAAACGAGTCTGCAAATGGTTCTAAAATTTACAAGAACATTCTATGAAGTTGACCGTTCTTGAACCTCCAAGAAAACACAACCCTTTGGAGAACCATTAACGGTTCTAAGGTGCCTGAGACATTCTGGTTTCATTCAACCATTATAGAAGCTTTTTGGAGGGCAAAAAGGTTTTTGTGGATAAACAACTCAGGGGTTCACTTATTATCCCTGGACCCATATAAAAGTGATGAAAATGACGCATAATGCAACTAATATTGCCCATACATTGAGTAGAGAAAGCCTTCTAAGAGATCAGAAACGTCTTTCTTGGAGCCTCTCCCAGAAGCGGCGGCAAATCTGAGCAATTGTGTAGATTTCACACCTCAATTGGATTGTTAAAATAAGTGACACTGTGGGAATTGTAAGTTTCCCCCCTAAACAAGTTCGGATTCCAAAAATGCTCAGCGTTTCTAATTAAATAACTGATGCTTAATGCCTTGTGACATAAATATATATAATTTTATGCAGTGATACAAGATGCTTGCAAATTTCAGCTACTGTCTGTCAATTAACTTAGTGTCCAGTTTTTTAATAAATTATTTCAAAAATATTGTTTCGGTAAAAAGGTCATTAAAAGTTGTCATTCTCAATCGGAATAAACAAGGATCATTAAGTTCAATTGAAAAAAATTTTGGATTTTTATTCAATTTACACTGGATTTTTATTGGCAAATGACAACATCATCAAATTTATTCGTCTCAACATCCAATTTACAATATATACAATATGAGCTGCCATCTTAGGCACTCATGAGTCATGCCTTTGCTTGAAAAACCCCAAGGTCCAAACATGGCCTCCAAAAGAAGACATTTCTTCCATTCTATGTGGGCTTAGGAACGCGCTTCCTGCCTCATGTACATCAAACTTGGGATTTGCAGAGTTTCAAAACGGAGGATAATCGCTATCTTAGCGCCAATCCATCAGCGTTTTAATTAGATATGATGCTAATGCCTTAGACATAAACTAATACTAAATTATGCATGATGAACAATAATGGGGATTGAGATGAGGACACTGCTAAACGCATAGTGTGGGGTTGCAGCATTTGGAAAATCCATCCTTCTCAGTACACGCTGTACTGCATGACTTCAGTTTCACGGTAACTCTCATCAAAAGTCAGTACAGTCATTGATAAAAATATCACCAATTCGTAGTGCGGTGAGGTATAAATCTGGTTCAATCGACTATCCGACATACAGGTTAATAAGTCAACTCTTGGTACTATTTCTAAAAAAAGAGGCTCTAGGTTTTTCCTCTTGCCATTAATAATCAAAGAAAGAACATGTTGGCAAATTTGCAATTTGAGAAAGGAATGAAAGTGTCAAAAAGTCACTATTTCCATTTATCATGATTTCCAATGCACACTTTGGCTGGAGGTACCATGATGCCAGTCAACGGCTTTACGAAGTTCATAATGTGGGTCATTGGTTTAATATCTAAAAGGCACTATGGAATGAGGTAACAATCTTGCTCAAAGTGGTTTTATCAAAACACCATGCATTACCGGCTCAGTAGCCAGCGTGTACAACGCGGCGTGCAGTGTAAGACTGATGCACTATTACTCGAGGGGTGTGCCGTGGCCCGTGGGTCAATGCTACAGGCACACGCATTCGGAGTATTATACGTAATGCTGCATGTTTGCTTATTCCATTATACAGTTATGACATCTGAAATTAACTTGCTATTTTATAACTACATATTCATTGTAATTTTCTGACCAACCATAAAAAGTGCACATGGGCCTACATGAAAAAAACTGCATATTAATTATTCAAGCATATAAATTAATATCAAGTTTATTCTGTAATAGGTAGCTATTTTGTGTGATTTAAATACATGTGTATGCAGCATGTTGTGATACTTTCAGAACTTTTTGTATTATTGCTTTTCTGTTTAATACTAAAAAACATAAGTTGTCAATAAAGGGACATCATGTACACAAACACCAGCAGTCAGTGAACTCTAACAGTCTGTGTGACATCCCTATTAATAGTAACGGGACTGTCCTTGGCGTGGTGAATAAGGAAGAGTAGTTCACAGAGTTCACTCACAATGCACAGAGTTGTGCAGAGCGATTTGAGAGAAAATGATAGGCCGTTTCTCATATGGCCATTTTTAAAACAAATAGGTTTCAGAATAACTACCGAATAGGTGGATGTATGAACATTACCAGGAACTTAATAATAATATGAAAATACAAATATTACAACTAAAAAATGTTTGCATTAACCAGATCCATTCCTTTCCTCATATCAAAAAAGTCTTGGTCCAAAGATACCAAGAACTTGTTTCGCGATTTTCGAAGTGCGTATTTATTGAATAATTAATAAAAACAGTTAATTGGACAGACAGTATATATCATGTTAGGGTTTTGCTTAAAAGAGCATGTAAATAAGAAGTTTTGTCTATCAGTTTTTATTCAGATTTTTCAGATCAGATATGCGTTGTCTCTTTATGCAGGAACAAGGCTGTGTGTATGCAAATATTTTCAACACTAGCAAATCACACTTTATACTCAAGACCCTTGAAGAGGTCTGCTATATCTACAAGTTGTGAACGGAGAGGTTGTCAAACTTGAGATGTGATCATCATGAAGTGGACACGTGCACCTTGTTCCATGTAAAACCTCATTACTGAGATGCCCAACAAACCACCAGTAATACATTTGTATTCACACGCTGCTTCACCGCTTATGGCTGCAATTTTGGAGATGAAGGACAGTGCTAACACCAGAGACTATGGACATTTCGTCTTTAGCAAACAGTATTATGCTGCATTGTCCGGATTACACGCACATTCCACCAAATAACAACCGCTTATGGCCAACATGGGCAAATATGATCAGCATTCAGTCATTGGCAGCGTGGCTTATAAGAGATTGGGCCGAAATTATGCTCAGGACCAGCTGCCTTCAGGACCATATGCTCCTGGAAAGCAGTGGTCCTGGAGCAGCCAGGTCATGGTATGCTATGGTCCTGGAGCATAAATAATCTGGAAAAAAACTCAGTGGAGAAAATTTCTAAGTCAAAATACTGCTCCAGGAGCATATTATTTTGCCATATGCCCCTGGACCATTTGCGTATTCAAATATGCGTACTGGGCATATTTGACGTAGAATATTTTTCCAGAATTTATGCTCAAGGACCATATGATCCAGGACAGCGGCTCCAGGACCATATGCTCCAGGAGCTATGGCCTGGAGCAGTGGTCATGGAGCATAAGTTCGGGCCAAAAACTCTTAGAAGCGCAGCGTGGATTTATGTAAGAGAAGGCCCCCTGTCAGCCAGCTTAAAGGTGGGGATCTTGGGGTGGGGCGCGAAATAATGACGAAATGTCGCACTTTAGCGCGACTCTGGGGTGTTTGAGGGGTGAAAAAACATAATTGAAAATCGCTCTTGCTAACTGGGGCCCATCCATTTGGTAGGACAAAAGTTCTGTGTGGGCCCCAGTGTCCTACATTAGCCCATGGTGGTGTGAAAAAAAGGACACTGGACCCCTAAATCTTGTGGACAAAAACACGTGGCCGTGATTTTGCTGTTCTTTGTCCCCTTTTCCTTTTGTGGGGCCCTGAGAGCAATTTTTTAGATGGCCCTGTCAGCAGCTGCTGACACGGCTGACTCTTAAATCCACAACTGGTCATTGGGAGAGGCTCTAACTGTTGACGTAATCTGTATTGAACCTTGAAAACTTTTTCTTTCTCAATGTATGGACGATCTAAGTTGCATATTGTGAATGATGAGATATGTCATTTCAAAGTATGCACCGAGGGAAGAGCAATAACCATCAAACAGGGCATAGCCAGGAATTAGTGGGGGGGGGGGGGGGGTGCGGATTGGCAAGAAGAGGACCTTTTGAACAACAAAACAATTTTTTTCGGCTCGCTTCGCTGACGGTTGACCCAAATTCTTCCACCGACGTTCTCAAAATTCTGAAGATGACATTACATCATCGCAGCGTGAGAAAACAGTATAATAACACCAGCTATGCGTAATACGAGGATTAAAAGCTGTTTAAGTCATTCATATACCATAAACCACAACCCTTAAAAAAAATTAGGCCAAGCCGCAAACTTTAACTTGACAAACGGACCTCAAACATGACAAAGCGGACCTTAACATCAGAAAGGGACCTTTGTCATTCTTGGGGGGGTGGGGTGCGTCGCACCCCCCTCACCCCCTTGGTACGGCCCGCAATCAAATCATCAGATCCGTCCAGTTTCCCACAGTGTTGTAAAGCAGCATTCATGCAAACGGTTCAGCGAGTGAACTATGTTACATATGATGTGAAGAAATGTAATGCTAATCATATATATCTTGAATCAGAGAAAACATGGATGGAAGATGGCGGGAGAACCAGAATGATCCAATTTGTGATTAAGTGACATCAACGTACACTCAAGATGTTTAGTTAAGTGCCGATGATCTTCAAGTAAGGGGCCCTTCATTTCTTCGACGACCAGATGGTGACGATGTGAAATGGACAGTAAATATGGAAATGATCCAGTGCTGCCAGTTTGGGCACTAGTGTTATGGATGCATGGATATTTAAAGTAAATAAGTAGGCTAACTCTGTCATGAGTATCAGAGGGTGTTTTGAATTCAATCCCACAATTGCAATGCAATGTGCCTGTAATCTACGTATAAAACATGGCCAGGACAATTGGCTTGTGAGCCAACAAAATAAGGTATAGGTCGGGTTTTAAGTGTTGTAAAAATAGGATTTTTTTGTGGGATCGCATTGACTTATTCAGGGGTATTTCCAAAAAGTGCTGCATTGTGGGATTGACTAGGACCAACCTCTGAGTGATGTCGGTCTGTATAATAACGTGCATAATGCATGCTGACTGTATGGGTCACCCAGGTGCACGGACATAGGGGAAGTTTGTGCGGCCCTTAATGCCACGCCAATCCAGCAGTCCTCTTTTGGGAAAAGTTTGGCCTTAAAAACTAAAAATTGTAGCCGAATTTTAGTTCCAAAAACATGCAAATTTCCTCAAGCTTTCATTTCCTAAAGCCTACTTTGCGGATATAAACTCAGATTTCCAGTCCCCAATGCGGAAGTGGGGCCGCAAATAGGGCAATCAAAAAAACAAAGAAAAAAGTGGATTGACATAGGGTTCTGAATGTGAACCAGAGGTCTTCAGACACCTTTAAGAGCCATTTGGCCTTTATAATAACCGTTAATGGTTCTTCAAGGGGTTAATTTTGGTGGTGGTTTGAAGAGAGAGAGAGAGGTACTTTATAAGCTTTATCAAAAATTGAGAACCATTTGCAGACCTGTTAGGGTTCTAACGAGGTCAAAATGGTTCTGATTGGGTGCCCGAAGAACCATTTTATTCAATTAAGAACATTAAGCCATATGTACCTGGATGACAGATTTACAACTTTTTTTTCGAAGATGCATTATAACGATCAATTATGTTGTCAAATGCCAAACAGCTAAAAAGTAGCAAAATTGTGTTTTAAAATACGGAAATTGAGTTGTCAGCTTAAAATTACCGTTTTTATGCAAAAAAATTATAGAAGGGAAACACTTTTTCTTCTCAGTGTATGTAGCATGTATATAGGGTCCAAATGTTGGGAAAATATGAAGGAAAATTATGATAGCTCTGACAAATTTTCAGTTATATTCAGCCGGTAAGGCAAAATAGCAAAAAGGTTGAAAAAAAAGCATAACTTTTGATCTATAACTAGCTACTGCTTCAATAATAGCGCCAATTTGATATCATCGAATAGCAATTTATTCTCTTTAAAATGATACCCAATGTGTTATGTTACTCTCTATATGTGATCAGTAGCGCTAAGAATAGCGATATGGTGAAGAACTCTGCAAATTTAGAGGTTCATTGACCTTTGACGTCACGCTCCACCGCGCGACATTAAGGACTTTGCTTTTCAGATGACCCAAGGGAGGTTCCTATACAAATATCATAACAAGGACACCTGTAAAAAATCATGGATTAAATGGCTGGGATATCCCGGGCATAACCTATTCACTGTTGACACAAGTTCTGGTTGCAAAAAATAATATCAAACAATATTTTATTACTTTCAAGTAACTGCTTTTCATTCGAAACATTAACCTGCATGATGGGACAGTGTTGTTATAACAATACCATTTAATTGTTCGAGATAATTCTCAAGCCCCAGACAATCGGACAGGCGATTTGTCATGCCCTGGATGGGACTATCCATCTGTGAAAATAGGGACACCACAGCAGAACCATATGAGGCACTCTCATGTAAACAAACTTTAACTCATCTGTTATTACTGTCAGTATTCTGTCCTTTATGAACATTTGGGTCACAAAAATTCTGCATTTATTAGACTTATATGATGCAAGCCATTACTGAGGTGTCCAATGCCAAAATCAGGGTTCATACATGTATATGTACACCGACTTTGTATGTGCGTTCTAGTATAATAACTAGTACTGTAATCCACTGTGCACTTTTGGCCCATTTTGAGATTTTGGAACCCCAAATCTGTATTACCCATATTATTTCCTTAAAAATTATAAGGTCTTCACTCAATTCCACTTCCATCGTAGATACAGCAGAATTCACTTGACCACATCTCAATGGAGCACCATATAGTTAGCAACAGAAAAGTCACAACTCTGAGGTAGCATTTTTTGATGTTAGACCATCTCTTCGTCAACCTCAAAATGTCCCAAGGGATTTCGGGTTCTGATGCTAGAGGGTAAAATACAGTAAACGTTCTTTTAAAATTTGCGTATTTATAGGATGATTTTGGGTAAGTATGCTCCATTCAAAGATCACAATCACAATTACATGTTTATAACAGTGTCACCATCATAACCCCTCACACCCGGAACAGTGTCTCTGTGTTGCGGGATTGACCATATGGCCTTGAATTAGGTCAAAGGTCACTCTCCTGCAAACTCAACGCAGACCTCTAAGAAGTTATCTATAAAACAAGTTTTTACAATCCTATAGTCAGGGACAGAATTAGCTAGGCAACCAATTGCGCTTATGGTCAATGTTTGTCAATCAGCGCGGCGGACTGTGATTGGTTTGAATGTCTAATATGGGCGAGGCATGTTCGAACAAAATATGATTAAAATGTCTCAAACATGGCCTATTGAGTCGGCAGTTTTTTCGACGACACGGACACAATAAATCACGTAAGTAAACTTTCTGTTTCAATAACCTTAACTGTTCACAGACATTCTTCACGGCCGACATTTGTTATGCACCGTCAAATTAGTCAGACGCGCAATTGGTCGCCTTATTTGTCTCTGACTATAGCACCTATGGTTCTTAAGGTATTACACTAAGGTCTAAATGGAAAATTGACCTTTTGCTGGTGAGTTTCATCTTATGCCAGAGCGGGCTAAAACCGTCACCCCATTGGGTTTCTAAGGAAATCTGATGAGGAGGGTAGCTGGTTACCCTTGGTTAGTAGAACTAAAAAGAAGACTACCTACAAGGGTGTTGGCTCTGGAGAGGCATCAAGTATGACCTTGAAATGAAGTCAAAGATCATTCTTCTGCCAACTTGATGTAGACCTTTAAGAGGATCATCTATCAGTATCAAACACATTTCTTGCGATAATCCCTGGTATTCGCTAAGGAAGAGGAAGGGTTAAAAATGATCAGAAAAGAGTAAACAATAGAATGTTGGCACCCTCTATGGGTCCAAGGTTTATCTACTAAGTAGCAGGTAGGAGATTATATATTTCATGCTGGAAACAGCGGCGTGTTCCTGTCAGTCATCTACAATTGATGTCAAAGAACTTGGGCAATTGCACAACGCATGCGCGTGCTGGATAATGAGCGTGTGGGTAGAACATGGAGACAGTGGGACCAATCAGAATTCGTCAGTGTTTGGCTTACCAATGGGAACGTCACTTCCGTGTTAACGCATCGCGTGCGCTAAAGACAGGAAAAACTTCCAAAGTACTATAGCGGGGACTGTAGGAGGTAACTTTCAAGAGAATACTACACTATAGGTACTGTTGTGAAAATTAATCTAATATGTGCCCAGTATTCTTCAAAGTCCTGCCTCAATAATGCCTCAAGGAAGAGTATCCTTAAGAGTAGAGCTTAGAGTATACATGGAGTAGCTGAGATGTAGTGGTGGGTTATAGCACAAGATAGAATCTGGCTTTTAATAACATCATCCAATTTTAAATACTTACCTTAGGGTACTGATAAAACTTACCTTGGGGTACTTGTGGCATAGAAAAATCAAAAGCTGAGACAGGCTTTTCCTCCGTGTGGGTCCTTGGAACTGGATTAGTCCACAAAACCTGGTTAAAAGAGATGAACAATGACTCTGATTTTAATAGATGAAAAAGATAACATTCGGATCAACTCAGATTAGGCCAGCATTACTAGGGGATTGAAGTCCCAGCATTTCTATGTCAGCTGCTAGTGCATTCCAGACATCCAACGCTGGGGGAAATCTTGCTGCTTCTGGTTTTCCATTTTTAATTATGGCAACATTGGCATTCAATTCAAAAAAATTATTGCCCTTTCAAAACCTCATACTTCTTAGATTTTTTCCTTTGGCATTGGTGGATAATCAGTGAATATTTGTTTAACAAATATCATCAATTAAGGAAGAACTTTTGTGTTGGAATATTTTGCGCTAATACCGCTTGCAAGTTACCACCTTTCATATTGCCTTCTGCCAAAATATTAGAACGCAAGATGATTTAGTTTTTGCTACTGGGGGGGGGGGGGGGGGACTGGGTCTTCAATATGAATTTATAAAGAAAACTTAAATGGCGCAAACAATATATAGAGTCTATTTTGATTGTTACTTACTCAGAGGTTGTCTCATGTTTAACCAGCCATCAGAGATACTGTAAGGCAGACCTCAGGTGAATAAAAACAATTACAATTCTTCTACTTACACATCAATACTGGTACTAAATCTTCTGCGGATCTCCGCATCTTAGGATTTCCGTTTTAACATGGCCAAGAAGTGATACAGGAAAGGAATGCCTGCAACGAAAATCTCACAATTTTGATATATTTTCACAAGTTTCAATGTCAAGTCATTATTCAAGTCGATTAATTCAATGCTGTGAGGGTGAGTGGAACAGTCAAGGAACACGGCTTAAGGTCTAATAATTATATTTGGCTGGGCAAAACCTAATCAGCAATGCGACATACCTCTCATTGCATGCACCATGTCCTCTTGCAATTTGATTGTAACACTGGGAAGAATTTTGATTGTGCCACCACCGTACGACATTCGGCAGCCTCAACGGAATCAAACCGCACGTTGAAGGCTGTGGTAGGCAGATACTGAATTCATCCCGTGCACTGTATTGGTGAAAATGCCGCACAAACATTAATTCTGAATTAGATTTGGCTGGAAGCAATGATCATGCTTTCAACTATTTTTTCTTTTATTTCTTTTAATCATGTTGTGTTTTTTTTTTTTTCTATTTTTTATTTTCATTAACCACAACCAAACAACTATGATTGAACCAACTGAAATCCACAAGTGTAAAGCCTTACACTACTACAACTAATTGGAACCCCATCTCAATACAATCCCTATCGGAGTATGCAAGGAGTCTCACTTAATTTGAATCTACTATAGTTCCAACTATCAGGTTGTCCACATAGCTTTATCGGCTCCCGAGGAAGGAGAAGATGTTCAATCATCTCATCATGGGAAGACACTCTGAAGCAAGGATGCACAACCAAAATTATTGCAAAAACACATTATGTTTTATTACATCATCTAACTGAAGCCTGATTCCTTTCCAATGTTGACGAAACATATGCATTTTTCCTTCTGAGAGTGAAAATGCCCCAAAATACAGTTAGCACCCCTAAAAAGAGAATGGACTTCGACCAGTGACCCCCGGTCACACCATGTGGACCATTCCTCTTCCCCAATTCCGTTTTGGCCATACGCCCACAACGGACACGGCAACGCACAATCCCATATAATGCTGTGGGGCGGGGCCGGAAGCGGGAAGTCACATGGAAAGAAAATCAGGCTTCAGTTAGATGATTATAAAACATAATGGTTTTTGAGAAATCTTACAACTGTGAATGATTACCTTTTACACCAATGTTGACAGAAAAACATATGCATTAACCCCCGTTGTGAATGAATATTTTTCAATCAACACCAGGACAGCCACCTCAGTCGGAGGTGGAGCATTGATATCTCAGAGAGAGGGATAGGATGCAGTCAAAGGCTGAGTCAAAAAAGCCAGAGCACAAACACACATGGAATATAGATTCCAAAAGTCAGGAAGCCATAACTCACCTAGACAGTGTAGTACACCAAGGTGAGTAACAGGACCTCAGACTTTCATAATGTGTTTAAATGAACTAGTCAAAGTTTTTTGGAGAAGGGCCAGAGCCAAGGAATCCCGAAAGAGAGAAAAAAACCAAGCCTAAGGAATAGGCCAAAATAGGAAGAAAACTGAAGGAGGACTGGAATGCGACGAAGGCCCTAGAAAAAAGGGCCAGAAGCACCTCCGCGGCAAAGGCAGATCAAAAAACCAAGGAGCGGCCCCCTAGAGAGGGGGGACAGCCGATCAGAACACCACAGATAAACCCAACGGGGAGAGACCCGGAGGAGATAAAGGTGAGAGACTGCATGAAGGGCAAAAAAGGGCCGGCCCCGTTGAGGGCTGGGGGATAAGTCCAACCCTGACCCGGAAGAAGGAAAAGAAGAAGCTACAAGGAGAAGGATTTCCGGAGCTAATTCAGCGGGAAAGGGGACCGGAAGGAGTAATAAGGCGAGGACTAGAGCGCACGCTGAACCCAAAGGATAATTGGGGGCTTAGCCAAAGAGATTCGCCGACAAAACTCCGATCCCAAGAGGGAGCTATCTTTCGGGTCAGGAACAGACGCCTTACAAGGAGTCAATGGAACGAGTCAACGTGACCGAAGGACGAACCAACAACAACCTCGAAACTGTGGAGGCTGAGCTCCTACCAAAAGGTCCAGACAACGGACGCTAACACATCCCTCAAAATAATTGAAAAAGTCGCACCTCAGACTGTCACAGCTAGGAGATGGAGGGACGATTCATGCCTCGACTCGGGGGTAGACAGAACCGCGAGGAAAGAAACGAGGCCGACCTCCCGCAATACCGGAGCCTCGGCACCATCACCCGGGCAACCGAAGAGGCAGTCAAATGCTAGATTAAAAATAAACTATCACTCCCCCAGATCGGCCAGCGACAAACCTGCCCACAAAGTAGACAAATTGGGAAACCCGCGAGAAAGTCTCCAGAGGGGATAACCCAGAGGCTAGCTTGCAGAAACATGAGTCGAGCCCCGAGAGCACCCGAGTCGATAGTCACGCTACTGCTCTGGGAAGCCCGAGCAGAAGCCAAAACCATTGGCGACTGTCAGCAGAGATCAGGTGACAAAGTCGTAGAAGGACAGACTGAACCTAACATGCGAAACTTCTGGACCAAACGACGAAACGGATCGAGAGGCACCAGAAGCCACGTAAGCCCGAGCCCGGCTACTGGCATAAGGATGCCCCTCAAGAAGAGGCCCGCGACAGCACAGCGACTTCGACCCAAAATCTCCCAGAGAGAACAGTGAAGAGACCACGAGAGTTCTACCCGAACGGGTGAGGTACCGAAAAGGAATCACCCAGACACGCCTCGAGAAAAGGGGTAACCAACGCGACGACCAAACTCGAACGGGAACATGGAAGAATGACCACACGGGGGATTACGCCCCAAAGCATTCCCACCCGGGAGCGAGAAGCTCCCAACCGACCGAAGTCGAAGTGGGCAGGCCACCATGTCAAGAGCTCCCAGGTCGTAAAGAACATGGAGCCAGAGCAACGAACGTGCCCCCAGACCCCCCGAGGGTACTAAGGGGGAAGCAGCAAGATCCAGTCGCACACGTCGGGTAAGACAAGCCCCAGACGACTGCCAGGACAACTGTGAAAGGAGCCGCCAGTGAATGGCGAGTTCGGAGAACCACCAACCAGGGAATACCCCGTCGCGGGGAAATCCTCTAGGCAAGCAACAAGTTGAGACAGAAGTCTCGGCAAAAAAAACCCCGCAAGTGAAGAGATAGAACAACGGAAGCCTGAAAAGCCGCTGGAGAGGAGGGGGGAACCCCCACAGACAGACCCCGACGCATCGTTGAGCCAACACCCCCCCTGGCCTGAAGCCCGAGAAACGCCTAGGCCCGGACTAGCCCCAAACTCTAGGTCCCGGACGACCCCAACGCTAGGCCGTAACAAGGCCGACTCAATCCTTATGACGAGCCCAGCCCCAAAGAGGGCATGTTCCAAGCCCGACCCAAAACCCGTGTTCAGGTCCGCCCCAAGGGAAACAGCGGACCAGGGTAGTCATCTGGGAGCCAAAGGAATTTGCCAGAACTGTCAAAGCCACCAGCCCTAACTCCCGAACAACTGGAGAAGGATCCACGGTCAAGACCAGGCGAAGTCGAAAGACTTCAAGGGCTAGGAGTAATGCCTGGGAGCACAGGTAAAGGTTAGGCAAAACAGAGCCAAACCACCCGTGGCTGCAGGACAAACAGAGCCCAGAAGTGGGCGAGGGCATCGTCCCCTGGTGGGATCCAAGCCCAATGAGGGAACCCGAGCATCAGCCGTCAAGACTGATGACCAAAGCCCTAGACCGGCAAGAGCAGGCTAGGCCCTGAGGGCAACCAGCTGCATGTAGGGCGAGGTCTCGCGCCCGCACAAGAGTCAGGACGGAGGGCAAGGGAGAACAGCAGGCAAAACAATCAGCTCCTCCAAAAACGGGGTGAAATGCCAAGGGAGAAGGGTCACAGAGCCCCTACCCACAGGCCTGAAGGCCGGCCCAGTGACGTCACCCGGAGGGCCCCCCCGCCAACCAAGCATAGGCCTAGCATCGTAAACGCCAGATGGGGGCCAAGGTAATACACCCTCAGCAGGACACATGCCCTAGGCCAGGCCAACAATGGCCAGCCAAGCTGCGTGGGAATAACCAGGGCCAGCTACCAACCCCTAATGTGAGATGAAGGGTCTATAAGTCGAGAAGCCAAGCTAGGCGATGAAAGCCCCAATGCCTCGGCCAAGGCGAAAGTCAAAAGACCGCCAAGGCTATAGGCTACGACCTCCCAAGGAAGTCAGGGGCTAAAGCCCCAAAGACCAGTATCAAGCAAAGGCTGAATCTGGTCTAAACCCCAAGGGGGAACATAGACAAACGCCAGACGGCAACTGTCACTATGCCCGACTCTGAACCGGCGCTAGGCCCCGCTGATCCCCAGGAGGGGGGCAGCGAAGCGCATCATAGCCCCTAGCCAAGCTCCCCAGGGAGAACAGCGGACTGCAGGCTAGGTAGCAGTAAGCCCTAACAGCCAGAGCCTAGGAGCCAGGCCAGCCAAGGCCTAAATGACCCAGCGCCCCTACGAACTGGCAGAGACCAGAGGCCCTCAAGTCCCCGATGATGGCACCACGTGAACGGCCCGGGCTATCAAGCAGCAGCACGAAGGAGCTAGGCTACCGGGGCAGCAACAGTCAGCCGCTAACGGAGTCCGCGACGTGTAAGCGCGGTTCGGAGCCGGGAGCAGGAGTTCATAAAGGCTAAGTTCTGTCTCGACAAAGCTGCAATCCTAGCCACACACGGCAGGAATGCGCCCCCCTTCCCATGCCCGAGTCGTGCCTATGCCCACCAACATGCGGGCAGGAGCATCCCCGGGATGGGGGAACCCTGCCCTGCAGAAGCTAGAGCAACGTCAGAGATTGGGCACACATGTAACCCCGGGACTACAACAAGACTGACATGGCTTCCACGCCAGGGCCGCGCATGCCAGCCAGGGGTGAAGCCACTCAGGCTAGGCCGCCCCGTAGGGGGAGCCCCGCCAAAGAACAGACTTGAGTAGACCCAAGAGAACCACCCGGAGACCTTACGGCATCCCTGAAGGGGATGCCCGAGAGAGCCAATGCGCGGCGCGACATCCCCGCAGGGGAGACAGTTCGCGGCGCCGATAGTTGAAAGTCAACACCAGGGAAGGTGGACAAACACCCAAGCAACAGCCCCCGTAAGAGGGACCCGATGCTGTGGTTAAGCCCGTAAATCAAAACGCCAACGACGGCGTATAAACGCCACCCGAAAATCAACGCCGATACGGCGTAAACGTCCACCCTGCCGCACGCCCTACGGGAGGAGAACGCGGCATATAGGATTGAATGGTATCCCATCAACCCAAAGCCACCACCACTCCGAGAAGGTGAGTCGGCTATAAAAGGGAGGAGTACTCCACGCCCGAAGTCGGGGAGGGCATCCCCAAAGTCCCGGAGCCATGAGCTATACAACCCGCGAAGAGAGACTTATAGGGACATAGGCTAAGCACGGGCACGCAGCGCGCCCTGAGGGGGCATGCTGCAGCCTGCACTGAGCCCCCCCCGTGTAGGCAAGCCCCGAAGGCAAGCCCCACGAGGCGCCGAGAACGGAAACACCACGGGGTGTACCGTAACAGCGGAACCGTACCGGGAACCATCGCTGGACGAACCGCACCAGGACCCGCACACGGAAACTCCCGTTGAGCGGGGCCACCTGGCAAAGCGCTGGCGCGCCCCACCTAGCCCGTGAAGGGCTGGTAGAGCATGCAGCAGGAGCCAATCAAACCCCCTGGCTAGCAGGCTAGCCATGGCGGGGTGTGCCGAGAGGCGGCTGGACCGTAGCGGGAACTAGCGCTGGACAAACCGCACCAATAACCGCACACGGAACCCCCCGCGAGCGGGGGCCAACCTGGGCGAAGCGCTGCGCGCCCCACCTAGCCCGTGCAGGCCTGGTGAAGCATGCAGCACGAGCCAGATTAACCACCCCGCGGGGCAGGCAGGCTAGCCATGCGGGGCGTGCCGTAACGGCTGCACCGTAGCGGGAACCAGTGCTGGACGAACCCACCAGTAACCGTCGCACAGGTACCCGCCGCGTGAGCGGGGGCCAACCTACGAGCGCTCGCGCGCCTCACCTCTCCCGTTAAAGGGCGGTGAGCATGCAGCACGAGCAGCACGAGCCAGATCGGGAAGCATGAGCATAAAAACAACGACACCAGCGGCTTCGGCCGCCTAATCGGGGTGCCGAGGACCACCTCAGGACTTGACGAATCAAGCCCCGAGACGGGTACCACGGCAGCGCGGCTGCAGAGTCCGAGGACCCTAAACCACGAGCGCCAGGTGACATTACTGACGATGGATCAGCCTCGAGAAAACCCACGGGCGTCACCATAGCCCACACACCGCTACCGAACGGACTGCAGCCGCCCAATCCAACAGGGAGAGAGCAGAGCAGACGACGCTAGCCTGCACCGAGCTAAAAAATCAGGCGAGCCCGCGCCGGCAGCGTGCTAGTCAGGGGTCAATCCCCCCGAGGGAGGCGGTCGTCCGACTAGCATGCTCTGTTGTACCGGAATGTCCTCAGCCGCCAAAATCCCCGAAGAAAAAGCGATCATACCGCTCTATCCTGCACCGGCAGGCCCCTAGGGCTAGACCAGGCGAGCCAGCGGCCAAGAGCGAGGTATAACGTCGTAAAACTCCGAAGAGGAAAACTCCCTACTACTCGCCATGAAGTCGCCGCAAGCGAACACAACATCTTTAGGTGCTCCCAAAGCAGCGGGCCCGCCTTGGAAGAACCTCGTACAGGATCCAAGAACAACCCCCCCCCCTTCCCTTTATCGAACATAGATAGGGAAACAGTGTTCAATTGCGAACGCATGGAAAACTTGAAAGCTCACCGCAAAGAACGAGCCCCAAACTGAGCGACAGCGGAAGCAGACCCGTAATTAACGCACGGAAGAAATAGGGTCGCGGGGGCGGCCGTGGGTTGACGCAGCCGATTGGCGCGCGTTTCGAAACGAAAACGAACAAAAGATACAAAATGGCGTGCCGTCTGTAAAACCGGGCCGCCAACGCGGAGACAAAGATTACCGTCGCGGTAACAAAGTCACACCCTGAAAGAATTTTCCAAAAGTCGTTTTACATATTTTATTAGAAGTACCACAACATAAAAATTAAAATAATAGACACACCCAACCAATAGAACTGTTTATTGATAGTATGATACCTACAAGAAACAGAAACAGGCTCACAACAAGAAGCAAGCATCCAAAGGCAAACGCAACACGGGGTGGCGGCAATGCTGCTTGTTTTACCTTTTTTAACGCTACACAGATCACATGACCGCACGGCGCAACAAAAGGATACACAATAAAAGCTCTACGACGGGTGTAAAAATCGCCGTGTTATTCCTTCCAATATAGGCGTTATAATTCCAGTATATAATCCATTAATTATATCCAGATAGTATTGGTATAGTCGTAGGAGTATTCCGATTGAGACTACAACAGTCCAGTATCAATATCCAGATCTTGGTCTGCTATCAACACAGATCTGCGATGTACACGCGCCTGTTTCCGTTTTGTATGGCTGCCAAAACGGGAATTGAGGAAGAGGGATGGTCGACAGGGTGTGACCTGGGTTCACTGGTCGAGTCCATTCTCTTTTTTTAGGGGTGCTAAAATGGTATTTTGGGGCATTTCACTTCTCATAAGGAAAATGGGACATATGTTTTCATTGCACATGGTGTAAGGCATCTACTTCATTGTAATGATTTAGGTGTATTATATTTTCTGTATGTCAGGCCAGGTTTGGTATGTCAGGCCGGTTTTACTTGAGGCCGTTTACTGGATCCTGGTAGCCAGTACTACCTGTCCAGGGCCGAGTTGTCGCGGCTAAACCGTCACCCATCGGTTTCTAAGGAAACTGATGAGGAGGGTAGCTTGGTTACCCTGGTATGAATGAAAAAGAAGATCTCTCTACAAGGGCGTCAGCTCTGGAGAGCTAATGGCGGGCCATCCAGCACATGCTGCCTTGCATGGTGGCGTGGTTGCCCAAGGCTAGCCCACCGTCGAAACTGTGGATTGGCATCATATCCGGTCAATTATCCTTTGCTCCAATAAACCCTCACATAGCAGTATTGCTGATGTGAGGTGAATCCGGCCACCCTGTTTAGTGTACAAACCGATTAACTTTGGTTTGACTAAACCTGTGGCCTTTTATTTCTGCTGTTAAATGCCTGTCAGCAACTCAATATTAAACTATTAACAGAGATGTACAGAGGAGTGTCCCATGTTCCTGAAAATCCAAAATTTGAACCGACGGAAAGGCCAAATTTAAATTTTACGTAGCACATCCGGTAAAGCTCTGGGGAACAAATTCTTATACGTGATTTTAGGATACAAAACCCCTTCTCTAAAATAATTGGGGTACTTAAACTGGTTTTTGATGTGGTTTTAAATTTGAAAAAAAAACAAAAAATATTTTTTTTTTTACATTTTCCATAATTTTGTTTATTTATGGGCCCCAAATCCTGAAATTTTACGGAAAAGTTAACTCTGTATTAAAAATGAGTTAACCTGTAATTACGAGTGGTCCAAGAACACAAAAATGAAAATAGTGAACTAAACATTGAAAACAATGACACATAGCCAATGATTTTTTTGAAAATGAAAAAAAAACAGAATCTAAAAGTTCAATGTCTGGAGCAGATTTTAACACTAAAAGTCTCTGACTTTCATAGGAAACTTTGACGACTATCTGTGATTCCACCCCAAGAATATATATGTATGGAATGTGCAAGAATGGATTAAATGTGAAGGATAAGTCTGTAGAATTCTCCTAAGTCCTCTTTTTGCAATGGAAAATTTCAGAAAGGATATAAAATGGTGATGTTCAAAAATAATGATCTCCATTCAATTACATCTTGTGTAAGTGTCCGTACGGACAGTAAATTTTTTGAAAAAACTAATATCTGATGTCCTTATTAGGTGGCTTTTGGTCTTAATCATAATGTGGAGGGTATGTTTACGGTACATACTTGTTCATACATCAGAAATCTTATATTTGATGATTTTTTTTTCGATTTAACAATCACTGATAGTACCCTACAAAGGTCGCACGGGTCCAATGCTAAAGCCTCGTCCCCACAACCCCATATTTTTCCGAAAGTGATCAAAAATTTTGGTATCTGAAGAAGCTACTATTTTTCCCTATTTTACCCTGTGAAAATTTTAGGGCTTAAGAATGTTTGGTATGGAAGTAATGAGCGCAATGTTCCCATTTTGTCGATCAATATTAAGTTTACACAGTACTCTATGGGGTTTATAAAATCACGGTTTTAGCTCTCACATCAAAATGGATTGAAATACTGGTGTGAAACTTTGCAGATGGGATTATGGGATAGAAGGCGTCTATCAAATGAAAACTTTATATATACTTAAAGTGTACTAACAGCGAATTTTTAATTTCAGTATTTTAAAAGATGTTTTTGCTGTCTGAAAGAAAGAATATCTATTGCAATAAGATTGTCTTATTAGCAGAAATAACTAACAAATGTTTGTCTATGGAGGTCGCCAAGTTCGGTCCTTAGTGACGTACTCGGCATTGGTGAAGTTGTATGACTTGAGAAGTCATAAGACCAAAACATGTGTCCTGTGGAATGTCCTTGTGTATTCCTGCATCATAAATCGGATTATAGAGTGGTCCAGTGAAAATCACTAACGATTGATTAAAAAACTGGGACGAATTCTTGAACAGGATTATTGCCGAAAAATGTTTGTTGTTTCATTCATTGGCTATTCTTCAATAACAATATTTCTACAAACACATCATGATTTCTATTTTTCGGCCATGGGCCGAGAACAAAATGGCTGCAATCACACGAAGATATTATAAACGTTCTAACTTTGTTATCAATAATATATTTCATTTTTTTCTGACTGAAAGACCTTCATTTTAAACAAAAAGTATTTATAAGTGGTTGAAGCATAGCTGGACTTTTGTTGTAAGTTTCGGCCATCCCCCGTTAACCGCCATCATAACTCACCTATCCTTTTTCTGGTACTCAGTGAAGCCAGTTTAACAAGGTACTAGTGGAAGATGTCTAGTTGGATCCTGTCGCTGTGATCCTGAGATAAGTTTGTAATACTGACTAGAATGCTTCACCTAAGCATATGGAAAGAACAAGAATGGACATGTAAAAGAAGTAGATTTTGCTATAATCTAGCAACAAAAAATGTTGGAACACTTGCCATTATTTTGATCACAGTTTAGATCTGACATGACCACACCCACAATCATGGCTCAATTGAGAATGTGACCCTTCCCCTCCCTCGCCTCCCCTTTATTACATCATCTGGCATTGCATCATCTTACAGTAATGACATCAATGGAAACTACCTAATTTTTGGCAATCTGTTTTGATCTCATCACAAACAAGTTACGACTCATTTTCTAAATTAGCATTTTGGGGAATTCAGTTCACCTCTTGCACAATATACTAGTAATAACATTGATGATCTCAGTATAGCACTAGGGGAATTCCATCTTCTTCTCTTCCCTAATCAACAAAGTACTTTACCCATGAGAAATCTTTTCTCAAGTAAAATTGAGAAATGACAAAATGGAGGCTAATATAACACAGGGAAAGGTTCTGCTAAAATATGTCTCAAGCCTTTTTCTTACATATAGCTTAAATCGAACTGGAAGTCTTGTGAGCCCTAAGATTATTCCAATACAGCTTTCAAGATTCCACACTACCCAACAGCATTGGGTTGAAAGTTGAAATTTGCTTGTTTTAGTCACAAATGTGACCAAAGAATGGCCCTAAAATTAACAAATTTGACCTTCAGCACAAGCAAATCTTGATCATTTTGTTCTACTTACCAATGATTCTGTAAGGCCACCTACACTAACAGTGAGTCCTAGCAGCACATGGTATCTGTACACAGGCAGGGATAGAAGGCGAGTCATCTTTGGGAAAGACTCTGAGGGCGCACTCCAGTTCAACTCCACACAATCTGTGCTGCAAGTAGGAAAGAGAGAGATTCCACAGTTAGACTAGCATACAGATTATTTAAACATTTTTATCTTTATATTTTTAAATACTACTGTACAAGGGAATCCCAGAAAATCTATAGACTTAAGTGACAGGAAGAGATTTTTTTGGATACAAATTTCTCTCAAATTTCACTAGATCGTTGTAGACCACCTACCGAGAACGTTTCAAAGGTTCAGTGGACAAACAGGTTCAAAAGAAAACCGCAAACCTTGTTTTGAACTTGCCTGCTATCGTAATCATTCCCCATAGAAAACCATGCTTTGACTTTCTGTCGTGCATGACAGAAACTACTAAATCATCATCTTATTACATAAAGACGGCTTATTCACTTCAGGTGTGATCTAATACATTGGTAAGCATTCCAAATATGTAAAAAAACCGGGGTTCGACAAAAATTGGGGGTGCTTCTTTCTGGAAATCTCCTCATGTCTCTTTAAAGAACTTGTTCTTCCTGCAAGAAGCTGCCATAGAAGGAGAACATTATACAAATACTACATGGTTAGAGGGAAATAGAGCACACCTTCGGGTTCGGGGTGATAGGCCCGTAGCCAGTACCAAGGGAAAATAGTGTGCCCTATTTCCTGATATAAACCATGTAGTTTTTGTTTTATTACACCTCACTGTGACTCTGGGGACGAGGTTGTAGGGAAACAGTTCAATCTATTTCCCTAGGCAAATAGCTTGCGTAATAGGAATCAGCCAATGAAATAGCATGATTATGTTCATGAATATTCATGAGGTGTAATAATTCGTCTTGTGAGTGCAACAAGGTCATAAGTGCAATAGCTGGCATGTGATACACCTGTGTGCTGCCATGTATTAGGATAAAGTGGGTCATTATAATTCTATATGCCAGAGCAAACTTATCACTTACTTTGGAAATATCTCTAATAATTCCTCTCTGCATGGTATGTGTGGTATTGGTGGGTCATGATGTAATAATTTAAGGAATGCCTCGCCAGCACAGGAGCGTGTACGGTCAATCTTCTCAGAAGCCTGCTGGAGTAGGTTTTGTATCATGCTTTCACATCTGAAAAAAAGATATTTGCACGTGTGATGTATATACAAGATACTGTTGACTTTTTTGCCATGGTTTTCTTAAGAAATTAAACAACATTTTTTTATGAAAAAAAATATGCAAAATCTCTTCAACAAATCAAACTTGCACACACAAAAAGCATTTCCAGTATTGCCATGATTAATAAAGTAAAGCGTATGCACCAAGTTGACTGACTGGTCAAGTTTGATGAATTACATGAGAGTTTATTTTCCCTGAATATTTTGTAAATATTTATATAATATTGAATGGCTTTGAGTATGATACAAGAATATATTTCTAGTAAGTACATGTACAATATATTCAATTATTATGCATCTGTGGTTCAATACCACAGT
>JAMKCH010010250.1:0-28280 GCA_023653785.1 Ophioderma brevispina | reverse complement strand
TAGGGGTGTTATTATGGTAATTTGGGCATTCCACTTCTAAGAAGGGGAAATCATATTTGTTTCAGTCAACATGGAAAAGAAAGACAGCTTCAGTTAGAGATTTATAAACATAATGTGTTTTGAATAGTTATGATCATTTTTTCCTGCCTATTATGAATTATTATATTTAAGAATACAGGGATATATTTTTTCCATGTCTCCGACTCTTCTGTAAAATCTGTCAAAAACAGAGTCGAACTGTGGCGGGAAACACGACAATGATACCAGGAATGCAAACACACGTATTAGGACCCACAACAATATAAACGTTTGGTCTATGAATTAGACTGTTTACGTGTCGGTGATGGATCCCGAAGAAAACTGCGATGTTGATGGATTTATATTCAATTATGATTATCAGTGCCTGGTACTTTGACTTGCTAATATTCATGAAGTGATGTGATATATTCATAGAGTTTGTGTGACATCTGTGTGTAATCTCTTACAAATGCCAATTACAGGAAGTCGGTTGCCCTGGGAAACCTGAACGCCGATTACAGAGGTAGGCATATACACGCACTAGCCGACCACACAAAAGAAATCAATTGAGGTTTGCGATCAAAAAATCAGCTGGCTGCATCTGCTTCAACTGACCAAGGTATTGTAAATACTAGTAACTCTGAACAGTCCGTGCTACTGTAAAAGTTGATGTTGTTGATGAGCTTAAAAGCGTTTCTGACTGAAAATGAAGGTGGAGATGATGACTTAAACTCTTGGAAAATCAAACAGAGATACAAGAAATGAGAGATGAATTCAAAGCTTTATAAAAAACACGGGAGTGGTTTGAAAATGCAAACAGAATGATGCTACAAGATTAGATGATATTGTAACAAAAGAAACTGCCAACTCTCTCAACAGAGATAGATAAAAAGATAATGCACGGAGGAAAAAATAGTATGCTTGAAATTCATGATAGAAAGCAGAATCTTCTGATATATAATGTAGAAGAAAAGGCAAATGAAAATATGGCTGAAAATCATGAGAGATTATGGCAAGAGAATTAGGGGCACTCTGATGACCAGGTAGATAGGGTTATCCTAAGTAGCTGTCATAGACTTCCTCAACCTAGACATCAAAAGAAACCTGTAAATGGTAAATTGCCACCTCGGCCGGTGATTGTGCGTTTTGCGTATGATAGCGATCGCAGAATCTGGTAATATCAAAAACCTGAAAAAGGGGAGCAGAATTCGTGTACTTGATGATTTACCACCCAAGATGAAGCAAGAGCGAGGTAGACTCGCTGTATATTGCTAGTCTTTGTCAAAGACGGCCTCGCATTTTTTATCCACAACCGCGGCGCGCCGAAGTCGCGCCCCGCCGTCGAACGCCGACAGGGCGTGAGGCGAGCGGAGCGAGGCGTCTTGGCGCAAATTGGTATTTCCCAGTGCAAGCATAAATGTGTCAATCAAAGTATGTCATCGTAAGCACCGCCCAATTTCATCGATGACAACGTTTTCAGATACGTGCCAATATCGATGACGTCCGCCTCAAAATTAACCATATCGAGTTTTGCACGGGCCTATTAGCATACGATTTAAGCAAAAATCTACGAAGTTCTTGACAGCTGCGAGTGCGAGGAGTCCGTACGGTATGTGAGATTCAATGCAGATGGGCTAGTTGTAGCCCATCTCTGCAGAAATAAAAGTCCCCGTAAAAGTCGTAAGTTATTCCCACTCCCCCTGCACAACAACGGAATATGAGACTAACTAGGGCAACGTCATCATTTTATCAAATATTTGTACTGCATTGACCAGTAAAATTGCCACTCAGACATGAACATTGACAAGGGAATTTTGAACACTACCATGTCTTGACAGGCAAATTGACTTTGCCCGCACAATTTAAGGCTACACTTTCGGCTGAACGATGCAATGAAACTACGTGTCAAATACAAATCCGTTCACTACGATGACTGTTAAAATTCACATTATCGTAAAGCGAATCGGACCGTAGCCGTATCTTCCGAATATCACCTCATGATAGTCATCTTCAGCAAGTAACCAGGTACGTGTATCGAGCTCGAATAATCCTACACCATGTACACCGGATCCTACAGTCTACACAGTGACACTGACAAAAAATGATTTATGTAAATTCCACCATGATTTTCACCGTGCCGTTTTCCAGCAGCAAAAGTGGTTCGCCATTTTACATTCCAGCTAGCTGTAAGCCTACATCAGGGATCCTGGCTGGATTCGCCCGGTATTCCGCTTTGTTTTGAATCGGTTACCAAAACCCATAATTGAATGGTTATTGATCAGTTCCAATAAATTCGTATTCTAGGAACTATCTTAAGCGAACGATGACATCATCATTGACCAACAACGATCGCTATAGTTTCGGAATAAATATCCCGAAAAACAATGAGTAACAAAGAAAAGGAATATATTTGCGAAAGGCTTTGATTACGACTGAACTTGGAGCGGTCCAGGAGGGCGGACTCACACAAATTGAATAAATATCAAAGCCTTGATAAAAGGCTTCCTTATTGCATATATGTTGCGTACTGAACAACAAAAAGAACTCGCATACGCGTGCCTTAAAACGCGAGTCCCCCCCCGCCTAGAGTACAACCGCGAGGCGCATCACCAGACCAGGACTGGTTGCTGTATAAGGATAACTATATCGTATAGAAATGTTGCAATCAGAAATATATATATTCTTTTTGGAAAGGAGCTACTTATTTGTTATGTTAGAATATGAAAGGAATTTCATAAAGTGCACTAAATTGTGGAGAGCAAATCAAATTAATTTTTGGAACATGTCAAACAGGTACATGTACAAATATGGCTCTATCCAATTATGTTGTGTTTGCAAAAACACCAATTTGTTGGAACAAAAATTATACATTATAAGGTACCAATAAATTGTCATGTGCTATTTAAAAATAAACAAAAGTATTGCATAAACAAATCATTGATTTATGGACAAACTTTTTGTGTACTAAGGTACTATGTAGAGTATGTGCACATTATGTATCATTTTTTGTGGAACAAAATTACAAGTACTACGATAATTAATTTAATCAATCTGGTTAAAATATAATACAAAAAACCACTTGAAATAGAAGTAAATTTATTGAATAACATGTATGATGATCTATGTATATATATATATCTATATATCTATATGTGTAGGTTATGTGTGTGTATGTATATGTGTGTATGTATGTATGTGTGGATTGATGTATGTAGATATAAACATATATATATTATATATTAAAATAAAATTACACAAAACAAATGAGGAATAACAAATGAGAAATAACATGCTTGTGTCAAATTATATACAAAAGCAAGTCTTCACCAGGCATTACTGTAGGACGTTTTTGATTATAACTTTGTTATTTTATATTTCTTGGATTTTCATGGGGGCTTTGTCATGCTTATTGACATTATTTCTTGCTTTGAGCCACGCTACTTGTGTCGGTCGTCATTTTTTTAAAATTAAATATTTGCTTGCTCATTCCTGATTGTGTTAATTTTATTTTTAACTAGTTTTGTGTTTGCTTGTTTGTATGTCTGTCTTGAGCTTTGTTTTTTGTCCTACGGGTGTTCGTGAGTCGCTCCAAACCTCAAGACAACATGTATTGTGTGTACAAAATTGTGAAAACTGATAAGGATATTTGCTGTAAAAAGGTAATGGATTCATACCAAAAAATGTACAAAAGGGAAAGCCTAAACAACTAAAATTCAGGGATTCCAGTGATTGGATGTGTCAAAAATGTAGTAATGATCATACAATAGACTCAAACTCTGATATGGATAGCAATTTAATGATTTAAACGAAATCTTCTAGGTTCAAAATCACCGGCATGTAGATTTCCAAAAATATGATGAACATGATTTTAACCCTCTACGCTTTGATTCTAGCTCAACAAATAAGGGATACAAGATGTAATTAGGTAGTGACAACAATATCCCTATGTTTCTTATTAACCCATGAAGTGTCGTTTAAACAAAAATGCGAGCCGTGAGAACTATTTTTCAACTTGCCTCAATATTAATATCAGAAGCCTATCCAAAAATTTTGATTCTCTTAATGAATGTATAAATCTTTGGAGTGTGATTTAAGGTGATAGGCATTTCAGAAACCCATTTTAAAAATAAAAACCAAGTGTTTTTACAACATTGAGGGATCAATATTGAGTACACAATAGAAGACCGGGAAAAGGGTGGTGTATGTTTGCATATATCTCAGCAATTTAATTACAAATTAAGAACAACTGGTCAACAAACTCAAGTTTTGAAAATCTTGCTCGTTGAAATTGAATGTAAAGATAAGAATGTCGTTGGTTGGAGTTATTCTAGAGCTCACACTCCTATTGCCAAATTTTATCGCAGCTATTGAAACCTATTTATAAGGACTTAGCTCAGAGAAGAAATATTTATGTAATGGGTGATTTTAATATTGATTTGATTGAAAGCGGATTTGATAGACCAACATCTGATTATTTGAGTTAACTATTCATATTCAAGTTCCCTACTAGTTATAAACCCCCCCAACACGAATTATGCTACTTACAGCTACATGTATTGATAATATTTTGACAAAGAATGAAAATGTAATTCATCCCCTATATATTAGTAATCGATATTAGTGATCACTTACCAACTATTCTGTCAACCAAACCTAGATGGTTGGTCAACCATACAAACCGTAATATGAGATATGTATATAAAAGAAATTACTTGATGCTAACATAAACAAATTCAAACAAAAAAACTATCAAATGTTAAATGGAACGAAATTCTTGGAGAACAATGATCCAAATGATGATTATGATAAAATTTATAAAATCGTTTAAACACTCTTTAAGCTCGAGGGTGTTCATCAAAAGATATTACCTTAAGGAAAAAAGATCCATTACCATGGATCACTAAAGGTTTGCTAAAGAGTAGTAAATAAGAAAAATAAAATTGTACCAAACAATATCTAGACCCATCGATGGAAGTACAGAAAATTACAAAAACTTCAAAAACCAAATTAAGTTCTGCTTATACGAAAATCTAAGCGAATGTATTTTTCCACCAAATTTGAAAAATCACAAAATAATATGAAAGAGGAGTGGGAAAGAAATTTCAAAGGAATTATTGGTAAAGGGAAAAACAGTCACTACCTTGTAAATTCAAAGATGAAAGGGATAATATTATAAGCAAGCCAAAGACATTTCTAAAGTTTAATGATTTTTTTGAAATGTAGGGCAAAACTTGCATCAAATATCAAAAACAAACAAGGCAAGAGCTATTATGATTAACTCGATATGGGCAAACAAACTATCTATAAATGCAGCAAACAAAATTACATGTGCTTGGTACACCTCATCTGACATCAAAAACCACAGGAAGACTTAAAATCACTTTAATACTACCAATTGAAAGGTTAAAGCTACTAAATTTTTGGTGTGCAATTGATGAGTGCCTTAACATGAAAAACCATATCGATGTATATCAAAAACAGTATCAAAAAATATTGTGTCATAAATAAACTCAATACTTTATTCCATACGTGTTTACATTTCACTCATATTGTACTTTAATTTTACCGTATTTAGCTATGGAATTCTCATTATGGGGGAACACTTGCAAATTCCTACCTGGTAAACTCGTTAAAACTTCAAAAATGGGCAATAAGATCTATCTCTAATAGTCATACAGAAGTTCATACCCGACCCTTATTTGCCAAAACATAATTTTCTACTGTACAGATATGTATACACTGGAACTTGGAGTGTTATGTTCAGATTTGTCCCCAAAAGGATCTACCGGAACATTCAAAATTATTTCACAAAACGATCTGATGTTCACGACTACCTACAAGACACGCCAATGACTCAACTGACAATAATAAGGAAATCTTTTGCCGATAACGGCCCATCCAAAATACTGGTCTATTCTTTGGAATTCATTGCCAATTTTATACAGAATCAAGTCGTGTAAACATTTCGCAATCAACTTAAACAAGACAATTATGCAACTTATGAATAATTAATGTCTTGAGCGCGTCCTTGTCTTGTGCTTGTCGTTTATAGAGTTTTTGTTCATTTGATTTACTATAAAAGCTTTGTTTTTTAAGGGGTAGGTTATTCTCAGGCCTAAATGGTTTCCTGCCTACTCCTCCATTATGTTTGTGTGTTGATGGTACAACAGGATATTATGATTTACTGTGTCAAAAGCTTTCTGTAAATCAATTAACACCATACTGTGAAACGACTTTGAGATTGGAGTTTTAGGTGGTCCAACAAATTGATGAGGCAGGAATCAGTAGAGTAAGAGCTTCGAAAAAACCTGATTGATTTTTCATACAGCAAATTGTGGTAAGTTAAACAAGTTTCAAGGTGAGAATAACAGGCCTTTTCCAAAATCTTGGAAACAACACTTAGGACACTTACAGGTCTATAGATACAAGCTTCAGTGGTTTGTTCTTTTTGAATAGAGAAGAACAATGGCTGTTTTTAAATCACTTGGAACAATGCCGGATTGAATAGACTGATTTATTATGCGAGCAATTGGGATCTTAAGAATTGTAGCACCGTCTCTTAAGAATCTGCGGTGCATGCCATTAAGCCGGTGCTCTTGTTGGATTAATGTCAAAAGCTCTTTCAAACAATTCCTCACCATGCAGCTTAGATTTAAGTTTTAGATACCCTTGTTCTTGGATTATAAATTCCTTGATCTTAATTGAACCAGTGGAATACACTTTTTCCATGCATATTTGGGAGTTTAGGACCAAAGAGGAAGCTACAACAGTAAAGAAACTCATTGAACGAGTTGGCAATAACGACAGATGAGGTCAGACATAAAACTTACCACTGATATTTAAAACAAATTGTGGGCTCTTTATGTTTATTGCTGTAACCAAATCTTTAAGACAGTTTTCAACAAGTTCTTTGATTGCCTTTGTTTCATTCTACTAGTAGTAAAATATCTTGATAAATAAATGAGGAAAATATACAAAAATTTAAAAAACGACAAATTTTAAAATTTAAAAAACAATATAATTTCAAATTTGATTTGTTTTTGTTAAAAAAACTAGATAGAAGCTGATCTCTTTCACGAATTGGTCTAAAAATCTCTGAAGAAATCCAAGGTCAGTTCTTTGTTTCAGCCTAATCTGTTTTAGCGGTGCAACCTCATAATAATTGAAGTGAAAATGATTTGAATGTATTCCAGGAATCGTTGACATTGGTTGAGCTTAATACATTACCCCCGTTAACCAAAGACAGTTTTTCAATTAACGATCAAACAGTGTAATTTTTCAAGGACCTAATTTCAACACACTTTGACATGCACTTGATCTTTAGAAATTTTTCATGTACAATTTCATAAAGTAATCACTTAGACCAACAATATGGTAAAAAATAGGTTATTTTATTTGAATCACTGCACAAAATATGGTCAATAATAGTTGATGATTTTGTGGTCCCTCGAGTTGGCGATGTAATGAGCTGTTTCAATCCAAACATGTTCAGGGCTTTTGCGTACCTGTTAAAGGTCTATGAGTTTGTTTTTGAAACATATGTTAAAAATCACCTAAACATGACGATTTCAACACCACAATCAATTTTAGCCAGGATTGACTCAAAATGGTCATAAACTGTGTCTGATCTGGAGGACGATAAACAATACCTGTGACAATTGGTTTTAACTTTGGAAGTAAAATTTCAAACCAAAAGGGCCTCTACATGTTTAGATATGAGATCAGCTCATGGTAGAAAAGCAAGATTGTTCCTGATAAATAAACACACTACACCACCTTCTCATTTTCTATCCTTTCCCCTTATTACATTAGATCCGTCTATTTTATTTCGTTATCTTTCTGTAGAATCAAGCCATGATTCGGTTATACCAATTATAGATGCGTCAGCTTTTTGCCATCTCGCGTACTTCTGATATCTTCGGAAGAAGGGATCTTACGTTCAATGGATGAAAGTTCAACCTTTATGATGATTCCAGTTAAAGTTTTTAAGCTTGGTTGGGACCACGTCTACTGTTGCGTTTGGGACCAGGATTTAATTCAATGCCCCCACATGTCATTAAACACACACACACAAACAGAGAGGTTATTAGACTTCAATTACAGTGGAGTAGGGAGCAAGTTGCTTCCTCACACAATATATTAGTACTGTAGATGTACGTTGGGGACACAACCATGCTGTGATATTCATGGGATGACATACTGTGCAAAGTCTGGTAAATGATTTTGATAACAAAAGTCTGGATGGAGCAAGCTTATCCAGGCCGTGAAAACATTAATGGGTGCATTGGATTTGATAAAAAGATTTCTGAGTATCGGTGAAGGACAAAAAAAAAGACAACAGCCAAAAGAAAAAGTGCCATTTCTGCCAACAGCCATGTTTACTGTGGAGATATTAAACACAGAGTCAATGCCAGAGTAAAGCTAGGTCGCTGCAATCGACGATCTTCTTACGTACAGTACAGTGCCAAATTCAGCAAACCATGGATAACTTGATGTAAGCTAATACGTACTCACATGAGAAACCATAAGCGATGAGTTGCATCATGCAACTAATTCAACAAGGTGATGTTACAGTTTCGTTGTAGTCGAAGTTTATTTGGTAAAATATCGACATGGCGCATTAAGGCCATACAGCCTAAAATCTGAGTGCCCGCACTTCCCATGTCGACTTCCACGGCAAGCCATTTACCTTTTATTTGGATTACCGAAAATAACGAAAATGAAAACAAAAATGTGATTTGTATATGCTTATTATTTCAATCAGAAAACATATGCTGAATTTGCTCCTATACAAAAATAGGAAATTTCACATTGTGGTACCAAAGAAACAGTTCTCAGCTTAATCCTTAAGATGGTGTGTCTTGATATAAAGCTTTCCACCAGTGCCAAAATCAGGTTTTCAATTTTTCGGGACACCTGTAATTGAAATCTCTGTTGCACCTTTAACAAAGTAAAATACTCACGTTTGTAAGTTCCTAAGGGAAAAAATTATTAACAGATAATGGAATTGGGATAATGATTTGACATCATCAGTGTTCAATCAGTTCTTCAAACAGTTACCGCCAATCTTCAGTCAGTTGTCTCTGATCTTCAGTCAATCGTGTCCTGGTAAAAGTTTGATTTACAGTAATTATTCATAAGATGAAACTTTTGGCAAAATTATTGGAAAATACATCTTCAAATGTCATCAATCTTACATGAGTTGTTGTTAATCTTTTAACAGTTCTCATCGGACTTCAATTTAAAAATCCACTTTTGCCCTCCAAATCCAAAAATTTCACTTTTCACCAAAATTAATTTTTAAAAAGTTAAAACTTATGCAAAATTGGTGGAAAATAAATTGCTTACAAAAATTAAAGACACTTTCAGTAATTCACCTGGAAGATGAAAAATATTGAAATTGCAGGAATAGCTTAAAAGTAAAGATAAGTCTGTATGACTCTCATAAGGTATATTTTCCAACTGAAACTTTGACAGAAAAGGAAAGAGAAAGAAAACAGCAGTGTTAAAAGACATGAATCCCCATCAATAACGTGTTGTAGTAGTGTCCATACGGACAGTAATGGCTTAAAACCTCTGATTTTGTCCTTATTAGATTGAGTTTAGACTTATCACTTGCATGGTATGTTAGGATGGCCTATACTTGTTTACAAACACTCATAAAACTGATTTTGATGATTTTCGATTTAGCAAATCACAGATAGTACCTTTAAAGACTCCCTTTCTAAAGATTCTGCTCCTACCTAGAATAAACATATTAACCCTAATCTGCTGAAGGGAGGTTTGTTACCAGCCCACCCCTTCAATTTTTTTTTGATAGCACCCTACCAAGTAAACCCTTTGTGGTGCCAAATAATTTAATATATTTGTCCATTTAATTTTGTGCTTATTTTATTCACAACAAGCACCTCGCTGGTGTACTATGGTTGATCCTGAAGTGATGGATGGGGGTGGCAACCCTCCACTTTGGGACAGAAGTACCAACATACTAAGTATGATGCCAGAATACCACATACACTTCATTTTGGTACCAGTGGATAGAGCTATGGTCCTCTTTCCATTTATGCCAAATTGAGTACCAACATGCCTAGTATTATGGAACAAAAGAACTATGAACCATAATAACCAGAAGTTTAATTCATTAATTAATTTTAATTACACCTCACATTTTTGAACCCTTTACTTTTCCCAGGAGACCAGGCCCAAGGCAGACTCCAGCCTCTTTGATGACTTAGAGGATGAGGGCGATGCGGATGACTTGTTTGCTAAACCCAAGGAGACGGGCAAGAAGAAGCCTCCTGGAGGCGTGGCCCTATTTGGTGAGACTGATGGTTTTGGATCACCCCAAAAGAAGGGAGCCAGAAAAACCACCAGAAGCTTCTTAAGGTTAGTGCTTAATTGCTAGCAACATTTCAACTTTCACCAAAATTAATCTTCAGATAAAATTTACGTAACAACTAAATATTCATCAATGTTATAAGTAATGGGATAAATTCCGTATTCTGCCACCACATCCTTCAACATGCATTTAATTTCGTTGAGGCGCAATTCATAGTGTGGTGGCACAATACCAAATTCTTTTCCAAGGTCTTTATTTAGTCCATAACATAGTTTGCACCTTTTTTAGTTTCACCCATTTGATACTTAGTGAAACTATATTCATTATCCAAGATTAATCTGCCTCGGCATTTTATTGTCCCACAGCTTTTTTAGTGCCCCACAGCAACTTTTTTTAAGGCTCCCTTTATTTCATATCTACCTTTGTACTTGTTGCTTTTTCTGTTACACTAGTTCCTGAGATGAGAGACAGAAGGACAAACACGCTAAGTCCTTTTCAACGATGATATAAAGGATGAGCTGTTAATCACGCGCCCCCCTGAAGCCAATCAACGCCTGTCAAGACAAGATGGGAAAGTAATCCTATTTCACTGACTTATGCATTGTGGCAGGGGTGAAAGTACTTTTTCACAACTGTGGAAATTAGAGAACAAAGCTATATTTTAGTATCATCCAGTGGTGGTTATGGAGCAGCAATGTTATTAACTTTTAAAGGTGCAACGAGAGATTTGAGGCACCCCAATATTGTGTCATAATAGTAAATTTTCATATAGATAGACATCAATAGATTTCTTGCCTTATATTTCACTTACAGAAATGTCTTAAAAGAGAGAAAAAAGGCGGGGAAAGTGAAGCTTCACGCCAATCTAATTCAGGTGGTTGACACTAAGCTCCTTCGTCTTTTGCTCCTTTCCCCACAATATGGCTATGGTAAATTACAAAGTTGCGCATCAACCAAAATACTGGTCGCTGCTTGGTATAAATCACTCTTTCATTAGTTGTGGTATGTTTATCATGTACACTATTGTACCAGGACCGCAAGAAACGCCAGTTTTGTCATAATTACTACAACCCCACATGCATCCCACATGTTTTCTAATGGTTATTACTTTGTTCTTAACTGCACTTTTTCCACTTTTTCACTCTCAGATTTTAGTTTTTTAGTACCAAAATTTAGCTCTTTTTGTTCTTTTGATTTTCTCCATATTTAAGGATTAAGGTTAGATTTTTGCTACCGCTCCTGCAGCTACACCTGCGTTTCCTTAACGGCTGACTCCAGAGATTTTGAAATGTATTGTTTTTGTGAAGTACATTTAAAAATCATCATCTAGAACTAAACTAGTCCACTTAAATGCTTAATTCCAAGTTAAAGATGAATCGATTTTGCGATTTCATGCAGTACCATTTATCACATATAATAGGCCCTTATTGCCATAGGATACCTTGTAAACAAACATTGTGATTTTCATATAAAGGACTTCGAATTGGAGTTTTAGTTTATTTCACACAGTGATTCGTAATATGGGACACGCATTATGTATATGCAAAAACCATGTTATGTTTGAAAAGAGTGTGCCCTCATCATGAATCTGAGAGTCACCTTTAATTGAAATCCTGAAAAGCCTGTAGTTAACCTATTTTGTTGTGTTGTTTTTAAAAATAACTGAATTTGGGGCACATTTTCCTATTATTTCTATGCAGAAATTCATGGCTTTCATGTAGCCCAGCACTAGCACCAATTATTATTATTCATCTGTTTATACTCATTCATTTCATGTTTATTATTAATTTTTGTATTTTAAAGTTTAATTTTTCTCTGTAGAGGGCCATATAAATGCCATTTTTTATTATTATTGTGTCGCCTGAACTGAATGTTCATGGAGGCACATACTATTCCAATTCTGTGTGTCCCGTCCGTATGTCGTCCGTATGACTCTTAACCTTTTTAAAATGCTCCTGCAGGCTAAACGCTATCCCCCCGATTTACTTCAAACTTTAGGATGATCGAGTGAGGTGCCGCAATATTATGTGTAAGCTTTTGGCTGCATTATTTGCATATTCACGATTTTAATTAGCTTATTTGCATATTTTTCATACATTTCGGTTAACCTTTTTTGAAATGCTCTGCTGCTAAACGCTCATTCCCGTTTTACTTCACACTTGGTAGGGTTATAAAATGAGGTGGCCTAATAATATGTGTAGCTTTTGGCTGGATTCTTTGCAATTATGACTATAATTAGCTTTTTTGGGGTTACAATACACCCCGTTCCCGCAAGGCTTGTTTGGAAGTGATCTGGAGTTACGGAAAACTTGATTTAACTGGGTGGAAGGAAGCGGGTTAAAGAGTTCTCGCCGTTAGATGTTGGGCATCTTTCATGCCGATGATCTAATTGATATGCAAAAATCAGGGTAATCGCTCTATTTTTGAAACGTTACGTCGGATATGCAAAAGTCCTTCACTGCCAAACCCATTATGGTGGGCATCTTCTTTGCCATTTGAACGTTCCTGATACATGCGGCTTAGGTATGCAATGAGCTAATTAAATATGCATAATTGCTACAGGTACATCGTGTTATGCCAAAATTCCTGGCTACATGAAAAAAAATACTAACCATAAATCTTGTGTGGGAATCATATGGAGGGGAAGGGTGGGTGTTGGGGAGGGGGTGGGGAGGGGCAGGATGGGGGTAAGTGGCGGAGTTAGAGGTGCGTCGGGGGTAGGGTGGGGTGCGTCGGGGGGGGTAGGGTGGCCTTTGCCTTAGTGATCCATGTGACCTTGGTGACCCCATGTGAATTGGTGAACCCCATGTGACTTTTGACCCTATGCGACCTTTGTCACCTCAGTGACCCTATGTGACCTTGGTGACCCCATGTGACTTGGTGACCCCATGGACCTCAGTGACCCCATGGCGGCCTTTGTGACCCCCTCGGCCTTTGTGACCCCATGACCCTTTGGTGACCCCACTGTGACCTCGGTGACCCATGCGAACTCGGTGACCCCATGTGACCTCGTGACCATGTGACCCCGGTGACCCATGTGGGACCTCGTGGACCCCATGTGACCCCATGTACACCTGTGTGGCCTCATGTCACCTTGGTGAACTCATGTAACCTTGGTGACCTCATGTCCCCTTTGACCCATTCACAAACGCGATGGCAGGCGACACAAGCGGGTCCATCGGCCCGAATGTATTGTTCATACATTTCGGTTACATTTTTTAAAAATGCTCTGCTGGCTAAACAGATGCCCGATTTACTTCAAATCAGTCATTTTGTATAACACTGTTCTCCTGCATTGTTCTCTTCTAATATCATTTGCCAAACTTATCGTAAAGCACTGTGATCGCGCAAACCAGGCGACACTTGTGGTTCGAGAACCGCCTTTGTTATTATTATTATTAGTTTAAATAGGCAAGGAGGAGCGAATTAAAGTTTGTCCATTTAGCCCTGTAGTACAGTGTATTAATCTCCCCAAGAACCAATTTAAAATTGTTAACGCTTTAAAGTATAAATATGAAATCTGCCAACTATGTGTTGCTATTTCTGTGTGCACTGGGCTACAAGTGCATGACGAGGTGAATATGTAAAGGCAATCCTATCCTGTAGTTTTACAGTATGAAACAAGTATTCAAAATTATGTGCCCCAAAACCCCTTAAAAAAATATTTGCCAGCAAACCGCGAGAACCAAGAGTAAAAGTGTTCTTTGATGATGAAGATGTACTCTTTGGCAGCAAGAACGAGGGGAAGATCCATCCGTTGACCTGTTTGGTTCAGGTAGTCCAGTGAGCCCAGAAAAGGTAAGTCAGCCTTGAGGGGTGTATGCAATTTGCCAATGGATGACTTCCTAAATTAGGTAAAACCAAGTACTGATATATCTCTAATTCAAGGAGAATTTCAAGAATCAAAACTGCTCTTTGACTAAAAACATTATGGCTTTGTTCACATGCATAGGGCCAAATGTGGGCAGTTGGATCAGCATCGCCTAATAAGCATGAGGTTGTGGTTTGAGCCCAAATGACGAAATTATAACCAGACCGAAGATTCTCCCGAAAACAGCGTAACCAAAATCAATGTGCCCAAAAGTATTATAATGAGAATACGCACTTCATTATCATAGTTTTGGGCACCACCATATTTTTGGTTTTTTACGTATAGGCGATTGGCAAATCCTTAATGCATATTTATGAACATGCGGTATTTTACGTTCGTCACACTTTTAGCGAGTTGAAAACAACAATAACAACCGATGCCACACGCTATCACTGGACTCAAAATATTTTTCTAAGCAACAAAATTAACAGGGGTCATCGGGGGACTTTTTAATGCATTAGGAATGCAGGATCTTTTTAGAAGCATGGTTTCTTCCACGATTGATTTTTCGCATAATTATTGCAGAAAAATCTGCTGACTGGACAATGGAACACTGGGGAAATGCAACATCGTAACATAACAGCGCGACGCCACAGATTTGTAGGGCGTGTGCTTGTGCAGTAACAGCGACGACGCGCGGGCGGGTTCAGTTGGTTGTGCAACAAGAAGGATGGTGCACGAGATGTGAGAGAAATAGGTTACGCTGCAGCCTATTCAATACCACGCGCGATTCCCCTCTTGGTTTATTATTCCAGCTCTGTGGTTTGAGCCCCAATGTCGCAATGTGTTTGTGCCACTTTAACCTTTCTTCTCTCTCTCCCACCCAGAGTATAATGGTTTACCGCTATGCTGGGAATGCAAACAGACTCCCTGTGCTGGATGGTGGCGGGGGAAACCCTCCAACAGCAACATTATATTGATGAGTCTGGCCCAAACGCCAAAGAAAAGCAGATGGGCACTCTGCCTGTGGGCACAACACCATTACTTTTTGTGTGTGTTTGTGCATCTTTGAGTAAACATATGCTTTTTGTGTCCGCCCTGCCCTAAGGCAGGAAGACACATAGGGAGCACGTTGTCCACTGTTGTTTTATTGTTCTTGTTTTGATGTCTGTAGTCTGTTGTTGTGTGTTGTTGTTATTTCCTGTTGTAAAAAGGGTTAACATTTGCCTGAATATCCTCATACTTTGATGGATTTAAACCAAACTCGGGCCACAGGTGCAACATGGTATCACCCACTTTTTGATGAGGTCAGATGTCACATGCCCCAGGTCGAAAGTCATGTGAGGTCCAGTTGTAAAATAGGCTGAAAATGTAACAATTGCCCCTCATTTGAAAAATTGAAGTTCAATTGGAAACTTGTGTCATAGATGCAACACGGGACCCCTCATTTGTTGATGAGTCACAGGTCACATCATCAAAGTCAAAGGTTATTTAGCCTATCATTCACTAACCGCGACGGCAGGCGACACAAGGTCCTGAGGAACCGATGTATTTTTACTTTTTATGTGCATACTCATCAATTGCCAGTCAGGAATCGGGGAATGGGTAGAGACCAGAATTTAATTAATTAGTTTTGAAGGCAAAAACGGAAAGTGACCATGGCCAAAAGGCAAAATAGGCATTAAAAAAAAAACCCAAAAAAATGGGATGAAATATACTTATTTGAACAACAAACTATAAATATTTGTGGTATCAAATGCATCTTTACACAAATCCTGAAGCTTGAGCACATTTTACTGAAAATTACTGGTCACACAATGTCCCAACATGTTATCTACACCTGCATTTAGCAGCAAGAGGGATGCAGTAGCCTGATCCGGGTGCCTTACCCTTGTCAGACATCATCATGATAAAACGTCACACCCCTGACCAGCTTGATGAGACTCCTCAATCCTTGCACCTGTGGAATTCCAAATTGCTTCTTTACTCAACTGTTGTAAATTCCACCGATTCAGATTTTTTTAGATGGTGCATACCCTGTCAGACATCATCATGAAATAAAACGTCACACCAACTCTGCCCAGCTTGATAAGATATCTACTCATCCTTGCAAAAGAAAACCTGTGGATATTAAATTCCAAAATTTGCTTACCTTTAAAAAGCACGTGTACATTCACCTATTCAGATTATTTGAAGTGGGTGCAATAACCCTTGTCAAACTTACATGAATAAAATGTCACACCCCTGACCAGCTTGATAAACTCCTCAATCCTTGCACCTGTGGATATTATATTCCAGCAATGGCTTTACTAAAATCACTGTTGAACTCCCCCAAAATCTCATTCAGAATTATTATGGTGGTACATTTAGGAAGTCCTCTGTTCACTAACAGATAAAAACTATATTGCTTAACCATCCGTCTACGCGAAGGGGAGGGTTGTTACCACCCCCCTTCATGTTTTTCCCGGCTTGTTAACACCAAAACCCCCCTTGTTTTTGGTGCCATTATTTAATTATTGTCATTGTCATGTTCTGCTCCTTTAATCCACAAACCACCGCCACCGGGGTATAGGTAAGAGACAGGGTGATCCAAGTGTGGATAGGGGGGGGTGGTACCACCCCCCCTTCGTAAGAGATCCAACATTCCTACCACACACAGGCACATCACAGACACTTGATTTATAACCAATTTATAGCCTATGGGCCTCCTCTCCTCTTTCCATTGATAACCAAATGAGTTACCAACAGGCCTAGCATTACGTCACAATGACGTCATAAAGGGCGCATGTGCAGCAAACTGCCATTTCCATACTGACACACACAGTGAAAAATTCAATTTTTCGCCAAAAGGTTGGAAAATCTATTTTCATGCGTTTTTTGACTCTACTTGATGGGAACTGACTAGTTTTTATATAATGACATAGCATTTTAGAGCTATACTAAGGTGTTTTTGAGAGTCGCTAAAATTGCAAATCTCATTTCCCCGATATTCAGTATTTTCGTACTTTCCCTCACATCTGACTTCATGTGACGTCTAATGGGACTGTTTATACTATTTTGGTACCAATGGAAGAAGAACTCTAAGCTATCCTTTGTACCAAATTAATAGGAATCGGGTGTCAGTAACGAAAACACGGGGGAACCACCCCCCCCCCCTTCGGCATTTTTTTGTTACAAAAAATGGCTCAGGTAGACGAGGGTTAAGATGCTGACGGCAGAGAGATTTGCTTGTTGTGTAAGTGTGTCGCGTATGTGTATGATACTTGCCAAGTTGAAGTGGTTATTGAATGTAAGGAGTGTGATGGAGTGGAGTGAGGTTGGTGTGAAGATGGATTTGGATACAGGAAGGATTTTTTTAAACAACGGAGCTTTGTATTAGAAGCATATTTGACTATTTTTCATGCTATTAGTTATTTGAGTTATTACTAACTTATTAAGGTAGCATTATATTATTAACTGTTAAACAAAATAGAATTAGATTATCTCTATTGTATTATATCTTAATTAAATGTCATGGCTTCCGGCATTAATGTAGTAAGAGTCCACTGTTAAGTTTATAGTAAAAGAAATGATGTAAAAGTTGACAATTGAGCCATGTCGGTGGGGTCCAAGCACCCTGTAGACGGGGGGTATTAACTTCTCTCCCACCCAACAATTAGCCCCAGGCGGAAGAGCTCATCTACGAAAATGCCGACGCCCTGAAAAACGAAGATGGCTCCTTTGGAGATGACGACGATGACCTGTTTGGAGAGAAACCAAAACCTCCGACCGTGGTTCAAGCAAAGCCGGCCGCAAAGAAGCAAGGAGCCGCCAAGTCGGGAGGTTTGTTTGGAGAAGATGATGATGACGATTTGTTTGGAGATGGAGGAGGGAAGAAGGCGGCAACTCCTCAGTATGCAGAGTCACAAAAGAAGACTCAGAATGGACAAGAAAATAATGTGAGTGTGATTTTACATTTTCATTTTGAGCTTTAGAATATATTTTGACAAGCCAGATTCCTGAAAACAAAACTAAATTTAAGACATTTTGATTAAACCTTATTGTCCAGAAAAATGATTCTCAGAACATATTCATCCTTGTGAATTGATTTTTAAAAACACTTTTCCATCAGGGCTTCAAAACATTGATTTGAACAACCCAGATTTCCTGAAAACACATTGATTAAACCTTATTGTTTGGAGAAATTATTTTTGGAACATGTTCATCACTAATAAAAATTTTCAGAAATAATCACCAGTTGTAAATATTAAACCTGTAACCTGCACGATAATATTCTTCAGAGTGACAGCTTATTAAAGTAGCATGTAATATGCCATTCCATTTTGTAAAATATCCAATCCTGACTAAAAGTAACTCAAAAAGTTATTACAGTACCTGAATCTTATATTGGTATACCACTGTCATGTGAAATGCAAAGGACAAGTCATTGTTATGTGGCATTATTTTGTGTGCATGATAATTGTTTGTTTGTTTGTTCTTATTAAGTTTTCCTTTTAAAGGATGACACTTTTTTGCTCACTGGCATACATGTTGGTACAGGTTGCCTGATTGATGATTATAGGTTAATATTTGCGCATTTACTTCTTGCGAGATAAATGGGACAAATCAATGCACCCACGCTGAGATTTTGATGCACCTAATGCACGAGCTCCACAGGAGCGAGTGCATTGGACAAGCATCAAAATTCAGCGCAAGTGCATCGATTTGTCCTATTTTTCGAGCAAAAGTTAATGCGCAGTTATTAACCTAGTTCATACACGACAGAAAACAACAGGATTTGCCATAATTAGTGATAAAACACCACAGTTTTAAAAATGTAATTTATTATAGAAATATAAAACAAATTACCAACTGAGAAAAAAAATCAGTCCTGCACGACGCACACGTATTCGAAAGAACCTTATGCAGTAGGCGGAGTGCAACTGAACTGCACATATTTTGTTAACAGCTTCACTGATTTGCTGCTGTATATGCGTAAATACACAAAGTGTATGAATATATCATTATACCTTGCTAAGCATCCTAAAGAAGTACCCTTACCACCTTTTTACAGTATCTCTGATTGGCTCATTACGTGATATAGCATGATATAACCTCCGAGTAACCAATCAAAATAGACCTTCTATACCCTGGTCAGACATTATGTATTACATTGTGTCCTTAAGCAAAGCACTTCTCTATACCTCTGTCCAGGAGTTTATTTTCTCCTTTTCGTGGGGTTTTGCCGTTGCTAATGTGTGTGCTGCAGTGTACGCACTCACATACGTGCCTGTTTGGATCATTGCTGTTCAACTTGTTGCTATGCTGAGGCGTGAATTGGCTTGCATACGGTCGTGACTTAGACGTGCAATTGAGAGAAAATAAACATCTGGATACAGTAGACCCAGGGTAACGGCACATGCTTGTGAAGTAAACGGTGAACTTAGAAGGAGTGGCAATCACCACACACAGTGAATTATCCTGAGGTGTCCAAGGAAAGAGTTAGGCACTCCAACTGTACAAGTAGTAGATCAAGCTTATCAAGAAAAGATTTTCATAAATTTTCTATGATTTTGTGTGGGTCAAATTTGCACCAAAAGATTCCCTGAGATTGGCAGTAATTATACATGGCAAAATAGTTCTCAAAGTACTCCACAGAATTTGGTAGCAAATTTTGGATAAAGTGCCCGAGGATCACAATTTGTCACAAAGAACTTGGCAGGGTCAACTACCTAACATCTCAAAAAGTTTTTATTTTTTGTGCTAATCAGGCACCTTGAAATGTCACAGGATAATGCATGATGTTTAGAGAAGTGTGGTGCCATTACAGTTAATTTACCTTAAGTGAATGTTAAGGAAGAGGGTTCTCAACACTTAAATGCTTTCAAAAGTCAATTAACCAATTTCAAACAATGTCAACACCACTAAGGCAATCAATCAAAATATCTAATGTTAGCACTCTAGTAAAGCAATTCTCCTTGATGCATTCATCTCGAGATAGGTCTAACTTGCCATATGTAGTTAATATTAACAAAGTGATAGATCATATGTGGAGAAATTCTCCTTTTTCTGCTGGTCTCTTCTGTTATGAATGAACCTTTCCTTGGATGCCACCGTATCCTTAAAGAGACACTGGCACATCTTGCAAAAATAGTGGCGCCCTCAAGATTTTTTTCAACATCGATATTTTTGCATGGTTGTAAGGCTTTATTATAAAGCCCTCACCCGAGATTATAAGGCCAAATCAGCTTCCTTATGGTAAACAGAACGATTTTATAATTAACGTCGCCGGCGACGTTAATTCAGCAGACGACGAAATTGCGTTTAAACACAAGAACATGCATGCCGTATTCTGTTTCCCACGCTATTGCACACTGTGTTTGATCGGTCTATAACCTTTGTGGTTTTACAATCGATGAGTACGGAGTCAAAAATATTCATGTAAATATACCCATTGGTTGATTAAAGTTATGGAAACCCTTAAAAGTGGTGGCCTACAAAATTACCTGGATGTCTTTATCCTCATATCAATGTCCCTATCTGTTTTTGGGGTATGTTATTTTTATGTAAAAATATATCGCTAGTTTTCCAATGGCCTAGACATCATTTGAGATCAAATGAAGAAATAATTCATATTTTGTGAAAATGTGGCCAGTGCCGCTTTAAACATGGTTTTCTATGTCTGCTATTATTGAAATGGTTTAGTGTCCATTTGTTGATGGTTCAATGATGGTTTGCTGCCATCTCTAACTGTATTGATTTATTTTTGTTTGCCTTTAAATATTTTGTTTTCTCAAATTTACCATTCATAAATGAAGATGAATGTATTTTGAGAATGTTAAGAGTAAACAAGTCAAGCCCATCCCATGAAGGTGTTCCTGTAATACTGCATTTCTTGGGTGTATACAGTTTTACAATAGCACCACCAGTGGCGGCGGAACAGTTTTCAAAGTGGAAAGGCTGCTTGACACTTCATCTTAAATTTTTCAATACTTAACTATCGTTCTCCCTTGCAGCTATGATAGGCCAGATGTGCACATAGCAATCAATTTGGAAAAGTGTGTGAGGGGTGCAGGCCCTCCACTTTCAATGCCCCCACCACTTTGCCCTCCACTTTCACACACCCCCTGTTCCGCTGCCACTGAGCACCATCTTTTTAGGCCATGGCTACAACACTAGGTCTAAACACTGAATTCTGCAGCCTTGATTCAGAAGCTGGTAGATGGTTTGTGTTAAATTCAGTGAACCAAAAACACCCCATCCCCTGTTAAAAATGTTATGCTGTTAGTCTTGTGTGCAGCAGAGAGTCCATCAAATGTGTACCACCCTACAATGTATAATACCTAGAGCAGTTATAATAGTCACTTAATATATGACACATGCCCTTGGTTTTGCTTGATATCGTATGGTTGTATTTGTTTTAGTGAATTAACACTCCAGAGTTTATATCTATATATCTTAAAATAAAATTTTAAAATTTTAATTAAAGAAGGAATTTTTAAAGAGTCCATGGTCCGATCGCTAGATAGCCCGTCCACATGGACCCCAGATTTTACTGGAAAGGTCAAATGTGGTTTCAGAAGAACACTACTATTTTTCTCATTGCCGCCCTGTGAAATCTTATGGCTAAAGAGTGTTTGGTTTGGATGTTTGGGAGAAAACATGGTGCTTCTTTTTGGTCGACCAATATTAATTTTACACAATACTCTGTGGGGATTACCAAATCAGGTTTTTAGCTCTCACTGCAAAATGGGTTGAAATATCGGCGTGAGACTTTACAGATGGGGTTTTGGGGTAAAGGCCATTCTATCAAGATGAAAAATTTATAGACTTAAATCAGGTCTTCCCCCCCCCCCTTTAATCTTAATTAACCCAGCCATATTGGTAAGGTAAAATCAGGTTTTCATTGAGTTCTTTGGTCAGTTTTCATGACTATTGTGGACTTAGCAAAAGTGGTAACTTTGTTGAAGCACAGTCTTTTGTTTAAGAAAAAATTTAGAGAAAATTGGGTTTTGTGAAATTCCTCCTGAAATTACAAACTATTGCATTAAAAATATAAGGAAATTGTATCTGGAATTTATTCATTAGATATGCTAACTTTTCAGGTAATCTAATCTATTTTGTGACAACATGTTGTTTTTCTAAAAAAAATCAAACAATTACCAAGATATTTTCCAGACAATGCTCATAATATACTTATTGCCACCTTAAATAATTGAATTGGGGCACATGTGTCAAATAGTGATTGTTTGGGGAAGGAAAACAATTTATTTAATTTCATTTAAGTTAAAGGAAAAACAAAACCTGCAAATAAAACTTTCCTTTTTCAATAAAGAGGATGTAAATGATTACAAAGTTGACAGCATGATGTTGATTTTGCTCCATTTTATTTTAAAAAAATGGTTTTAAAAGGTGGTTCTAGGGGTCATGAGAGGTCAGACAGAATTTCACAAGAAACATAATTCTAAGTTCTGCTTGTTAATAGAAATTCTCTTCCATAATAAGAAATTAAGTTGCAAAAACTTTTACTATTTCCTGGTCTAAATGGGGTAAAACACGCAACAAAATGGTCTGACATGCCGATGACCTTACCTTGATCAATTTTACGTGTCAGGAGAAAGTCACTCTTTTCTTTTTTGATATTTTCAATTATAATAATCAAAACTTATTATAAAATATGTAGTTTTCCTTCTTCCTTCCCAACAATCCTTTGCTCTTTAAGTTTCAATTATATACAAGTTAAATTAAGGTTGGCACATAGGAGGTTATGGACATAATTCCAGGAAGAAATTTTAAAAGTTTTTTTTTAAAAATATTTTTTTTGAAACTCATTCCAAATAATATTGGGGCCTAACAGATGTATGTAATTGACAAGTTAAATTGAAGTTTGGCCTCTTTTTTGAGGATATTGTCAAACAAAATGAAAAGAACATTGTAAATGGATGCTTGAGGATGGTACTGATGGAAATTTTATTCCATTTGGCAACACTAAAGATTTACGTTCATTGCAAAAGAACGTTTTGACATCTGGTTGTTTTGCCAATCTTTTCAGTGCAATGTATATGAGTATTTCTATCCCTTTTGAGGGGAGTGAATCATTGATACAATTCATCGGTGAAAATTAAATGGTGCCATATTGGGATATAAGTACAGGAATAAGAGGAAGCTATAGTTTGTTCGTAACCAAAAATTACAACCTGTATAGTGTATGTTTAAATTTTAGAAGTATTTAGGTTGAAATACAGTGCAATTCCATCTTTTACAGTGTATATGCAAAATGTACAACATATATACAAAATCCAAAGGCCGACAATTTTTGAAACTCCTACACATATAAATCCTACCAAAATACAAATTACCTTCTTAGGGGTGTCCGCGTTTAAGATATTAAATTTTTCATCTTGATATATTTGCCTTCACTCCAAAACCCCATCTTTAAAAGTTTGCGCCGATATTTCAACCGTTTTGATGCGAGAGCTAAAATGTGATGTTTGTACGCCCATAGAGTACTGGTGTAAAATTAATATTGGTCGACCAAAATAGGTCCCATTTTTGCTCATAACTTCAAAACCAAACATTCTTTGCTCTCAAGATTTCACAGGGTAAATGAGAAAAATAGTAGCCTTTCTTCTGATACCAATGTTGACCCCTTCCCGTAAAATCTGGGGCTTCCTGGGGACGAGGCCTATTAGCGATCGGGCCATGGTACCTTTAATTGCAAATCATACTATAATCTGAGAACAAAGATACATGTTTAGAACAGGCTGTTGTCCTTTCTCTACAAGATGCTGCGGAACCCCCCCCCCCCCCCCCTTAAAAAAATAGCAAGCTTTCTGTCTGTACCTCTTTCTTCAGGGCAATTATACATTTTGCAGAGAGTACCAGGCTAATATGAAAGAGTCCAAAGTTCTGATTGAAATCACCAAAGTTTTGACAGTAGAGACATTTACATACGCCAGTCTGGGGAAAATTATCTCACACACCATAACCTTACCAATAATAAATTTGAAGGCAATCCGCTTGGCTTGTTGTTTTAATGTTTGGATCAGCTTTTTGAATCATACATGGACCTTGTTTAAATTGTAGTGAAATTTTGGTATGATGAAAAACCTACCCCTCCTAATTTATGTCCACAAAGAAAATTTTGATATAATCATCATACCATGTGGTTTCATATCCCAATCGATGACACTTTGTTAAGACTGATTTGGCACTGTAGAAAACTAAAATGGGATAATTTTGAGGAAACAACACAATTTCATTTTTTCCGCTTGGGTAAACACTGAGTAGTAAGTTTGGTGTCTGTTTTTGATTTTTATCCGAAATTTCAACCCCATAAAAAATTTTATTTTTTTTATGTGTCAAAGAACAGGTGATTGGCAACATTAGCACTTCCAATTTTGCTTAAATATTTTTGAAACACTGAGTACCTACTTTTTGTATTTTATTTCCCAAGAGGGAACTACAACTCCCTTGTCGATACGTAAGGTGTCATATGGTAGAAATCAAATTTAGAAAATTCTCAGGTTAGAGTTTACATTGAATATTTCTATTTCAATACCAGTGTCCTTTTCAATATTTGCTTGATTTGTAAAATATGAAATATTTTTCTCAAGTATTAAACACATAACTTTCAAAAGTTAGCATGAAATTTCAGGCATTGGTTTAGGAAAAAATTCCTAAGTATGCCTTAAAATATTTAAGGCATATTCCATTTTGGGGCTGGAAAAAGTCATACAAAAAATAAAGATAAGCATTTAAAAAATCTTACCTTCTTGAAAGAGACTAAAAAAAGTAGGATGGAAAGTTTGATCTCAGGGTTTTTTTGATTTAAAATTTAATTTTGTAGGACCATTAGGTCCAATGATCATACCTTACAGAGATATGAAGAGAATTGCATAACAGGTGTCATAAATCAGTTTTATCCCATTACTTGTGTTTATTGCCTGTCATTGTTTAATTATGTAGTTACCCAACTCTAAAATAAGTACGCAGAAAGCAATCTAGTTAAAAATTAAAAAAATCAGAATATTCTTTTTGCCCGTTGTTTATCCATGGGGTCAACAATAGCGAATCGCCTAAGTTAGATTATGTAAACATTGTTGTGTGAATTAATGTGGTTGACCTCATGACTCCTCAGTGATTCACAAGAGTTATTTTGAAACATGCATCTTAATTAGACAGGCATGTAGTTGTGAGTTCATCATTAATAATTTAATGATGATGAAAGCTCATTCCTACTTTGTTACACTTTTAAAATTACAGATATATTGGTTTCTCGTGGAATGGTAGATTCAAGATGAAATCTGAAAAGTTGTCATTGTCAGGAACCATTGCTACCTACAGGCCTACGCGAATTTATATTTGGGGGGTTGCGGGACTATGAAAAAGTGGACCTTGGTTTGGTAAAGTGGACCTAACCCCAAGGTCCTTTGGGACTTTAAACATGTTATCACCAAAAAGTGGACTCTCTATTAAAATTTTTTCAATTTTGGACCTTTTAAAAAAATTCGGCAAAAAAGTGGACGTTTTGCCCCTTTTGTCGAATGGGGGGGGGGTGCGGACCGTACCCCCTGCATACGGGCCTGGCTTCACCTATTACTTTAACAAACCCTGGGCACAGCTAGCCTCTTTATATTGGTATTTTTAGGATGTTGATTTAAACTCTAATTTCTCTACCTCCGCTGCAGTGAGTCATAATCTTGCTGCAGCTTTTACAAACACGTCAAGTTATGCCGTCTGTAAGCGCACGTAAAAATGCCTTCGCTTTAAGCATGGCACGAGGTTTACTGGTGCAACATCAAATCTCCGCGGACTTCATTTCAAGGAGGTAGGGAAATGGAGTATAGCTGTCAGGGATATGATAAAAAGCATATAAGCATATAAGGTGCATTGCAGATATAGAGGGGGGTAGGTCTATTTTGTTGGTTACTCAGAAGTGATATCATGTTTTCTCATGTAATGAGCCAATCAGCGATACTCTAAGAAAGGTGGTGGACTCTGTGGTTAAGAAATGTTGCCCAACTTGCGTAGATGAGCTTTAACATTAGATTGAATTATATCTTGAATCGTTCCTATCACCTATTCCTATTCATGGCATGCATTTCTAAACAAGCAAGGTTTTACCATAGGTGTGTTATATTTGGGCCTATGTTCCTTTTAAACAGAAAAGGAGTAACTTGCTCATAGAAACAGCGTTCTACTGCATTTCTTGCTTATAACGGATGAAAGTTTCCACGGTATTGATCCTTGTTGGGAAGGATAATGCAAGAAATATCCAGTTAACGCAATAGAAAACACGGCGTTCCGATAGAGTGCACATACGGCTAAGGAACGGACATTGACGCCACGATGATGCAGTAATTGACGCCAAGTGATTGCAGAATTGACCCCCGTCCGAGTGTGCGCAGCGATGTTGAGTTTAGTAACCAGGGTGTAGCAACGCATTTTGTCAACATCACGATTCTCCGTCGCCGTCTTACTTTTGGTGCGCGATACAGTTCTGTAATATACCTCATGATCCTGTTCTGCCTATCACAACGTGTGGCTGGGCTTGCAGGAGAATATTACCAATGAAAAAACTCAAAAATTGCATTAAACTAAGGGCATCGCTCTTCCCGCCATCCTTTGATCTGAACAGTTCGGACGAGAGGTCACGACCACAATACAACGCGGTTGATCTGTGCAGATGCCCTTTAGGCTTTAGCTGGTAAAAGTAACAGGCCGTGTCCGATCGGTCGCATTTCCGGACAAACGTGCTCAATAGAAACTTCGCACTAGCGGCTATCCAGTATCAACCGGATAATTTTTATCTGGCTATCAATTACCGTCTGCCAATAGAAACACGCTCCATGATCTTAACATCCTTAATCTCACACACCTATGCAAACCCACAATCGAATTGATTTCAATCGTATTGACAACCAAAAAGATTATGGCAACATCAAAGCTCGTCATGGCGAGGAAGATTTTATCTGACCCTGACTACAGATCAATAAAACTAGAACACCCCTCGTGGTTACAGCTATCAGACCAGATTCCTAACAGACAATATCAGTCTGTGGGGCAGATGTTAAGTCCTGACATTTTGATCTATTTTTTTTGCTGCTATATGTACTGCTATTTTGTAATGACCGCACCCACTTAAATGAACTGTAATAGAGAGATGCAATGATGTGCTGTGCATGTATGTATGTTTGCATGCTTATTTGTCAACATTTTTTGATTTGATCCTTTGTTGTCTTTACCACTGTCCTAGATGTCGCTCTGTACTTCCCGTGGGGGGTACGCAACGACAAATGACTATACGGGACGTGCCACAACATCGTTCTCATTTTCGGTTCTATTATATGAACGACCCCTTTTCCATACCTATTTTGGTATAGAAATGTGGTTGTTTTTCTGAAATTTTTTGGAAAATTTATCAAATTCTCTAAATCTTTAGCCAAAATTTCTAAAATTGCTGGAATATTAATCAAATTTTTTTTTTCTTTATATGAAGCCAAAATATTTGCTTAAAGGTCAACATTTTGAGAAAAATGGAAAATTTTGTGCTAAAGTTTGACCCAAAATCTGCATCTCTGGTATAGCTAGTATGGGTCCTTTTTGGCACAAAAATTTGGTATAAATAAGTCCCATTTCCAGACTCCTGGAGGCACTTCCCGACCTAAACTTAACTTAACCACCCCCCCCCCGGTACTTACCTCCATTCTTTTTATGTTTTTTTATCCTATATATAGGCTATTGTCATCACGTAGCAAATTATGAGTAGGAAACCCAATGTTCTCTCATAAACTATTCTCTCATGTCTTGTCCAAGTCTTTTGAAACTCGCAGGTATGCATTAATGACATTTTCTTTGAAAGTTAGTTGTGGATTTGAAAATTCTGAGCCATGTTGCTTTTGGGGCATTTTGTTCGTCCTTTGTGTTTTTGCCATGATTGTGTTGGTAGGGCAAAGTAATAATGCTGAATTGTCTTCGTTGTCTCCTACATGTAGATGCATGCTGTGTGAACTTAGCTGAAAGCCATGCATTACAATGCGGCCTAGAGAGGCATTGCATCTGCAGCCTAGTCTGATAACCCGTGGTAGTAAATTTCATGCTTATCTAGTAGGGGAATAGTTTATGTTTAGT
>JAMKCH010010249.1:0-30142 GCA_023653785.1 Ophioderma brevispina | reverse complement strand
CTGGTCTTAGTGTATAGAGTGTGTGCAAATTAAACAGGGCCAATAGACCCTAAGTAATGATCTACTTGTTACAGAACCTAATTCAAAATCATAACCTTAGCTTATGAGTTTGGTCATGAACGTGGGCACTGGCAGTATGGAGATTGGGAATATCAACGAGATCAGCAGCAGGTCACCGTAGCAAACCCCCCCCCCCCCCCCCCCCCCCCCCCCCAACACAAATCCCACAAAAGGGGCAAAATGTCCACTATTTGTGATGTTGTCCATTAAAATGAGTCCAAAGTGAGAGAAGTTTGACAAAAAAGTCCACTTTTTAGTGATGTGAGTCGGCTTTTACCAAAAAAGTCACATTTTCAAAGTACCGCCCCCCTAAAACAAAGAAGTTTAAAAAGTACCGTAAACACGTAATCATAAGTAATTTGATTGGTCTAAAGGACCATAAAAAAGTATGGTAAGTGTAATATCCTGCCCTTAATTAATAAGTATGGGCAATATTTGACCTGAGCGAATACGATACAAAAACTGAAATTTCAAATAGTACATAGTAAGTCAAGTCGGTTCAAGTGTGAAAAGTACACCCTTTTTTCAAGATTTCAGTGGTTTTGCTACCATTTTTACGTATGTATTGTGCACAATCTTGAAATATATCCTTTTTACGTGGTTCTTTGGTCGCAATGATATCCCCTAGCAATGAAAAGTGACCACACCCCGGGCCTGGATGGAAAAAATAATAAAAAATCACACTGTGGCTGAGACTGAAAAGATAATAGTAACACTAACTTTTATCTATGTAGTGCGAACTGTGGTTGTTTCACGGTTTTATAACAACAATTCATTAATAGATTTGGTTGAACCCTCGTCTTTACCGGGGGGGGGGGGGGGTTACCACGTGAACTTTGCTCCGGTGCGCTAAAACGCCAAAAAAGGCTTTCGTAAAAAGCCTCTAGATAATCGTTCTCTCATCCTTCTGGTCTTTTAGCGCAAAACAATATGAGGGTAGCACCTTCACCAGGGCTAGGGTATGCCTTCAAGTCGGGGAAAGGGTAGGGGGGTTTGCAACCTAAAGATATTTTATGGTACATTTTTGAAAAGATTAGCACAGGTATGGGCTCTAAAACACTCTATGTTTATGTAAAACTAGTCCAATTGCCATTCATTTAGAGCTGACCAAAACCGCGTGAAAAGCCGATATTCATACGATTTTTAGCGCAAAATTGGATGTCACCTCTTTTCTATGAAACTGCAATTTTGTCGGCACAATTACTTAGACGTCATTGTGACGCCGATACTAGTATGTTGGTACTTATCAATGGTAAGAGGATGACCATAACTATCCACTTGTATCAAATCATAGCCAATGAGTTCTCACAACGCGTGCAAAGCTTTTTCACAACGCGTTGCGAGGGTTCAAGCCATAGGGTCATAACGTATTGCCGCAACGCGTTGTGAAGAAAATATCAACGCGTTTGCGACATTTCGGCAACGCGTTGCGGCGTCCGCCCAATAAAATTCAATTTCTTGTGACGTATTTCATAAATAGATCCACAACGCGTTGGCTGCAATACGTTATGACCTAATGAGATTTCACAACGCGTTTCAAGCCATCACCGCGTTGCGAGCTTCACAACGCGTTGAAAAACTTCACAACCGCGTTTGTGAAGGCAATAAGGGTCAAACGTATTGCTGCCAACGCTTTGGTGAAGGTGTGCAAACGCTTGTGCAGGTTGCAACGCTTTGTAAGATTATATTTTGAAATACGACGTGTCACAGAAATTCATGTTTTGAATTGGCCGCAACCGCAACGCGTTGCTGAAATGTCGCAACGCGTTGCCGAAATGTTTCAACTCGTTGCTACTTTCTCGCAACGCGGTTGCGCAAACGTTTTATGGCCTTTGTGGCTTGCCATACTAACGGTCGAACCATTTTCTCTTTTACATTTTCATGAAACACGTGGTTTACTTAGCCATGGACATTAAAAGCAAGGTATATGGGGTTGTGTAGGGTTCGCTATACATTGTGCAAAACACGAGGCCTAACTTTTGCTTTGGGACCGGACTCCCCGACAGTCTGAATAAGGCAAATTTATGCATATTATTGTCTCTAATTAGCTTATTTGCATATAAACAAAAACAAAGCTGAAAGCACAACAAAATAAATATCATATACAATATTCCTTGTGCAATTGTGCCAATTTGATACCAAGGTCTATATACTTTGGACGATGTCTTACCATTTTGACCTTTGACTCATGTAAGGGTCCACTAAAGGTCAAAAGAAAAAATGGCAACATCGAATTTTTGAATAGTCAGACCCATATAGAAATACATTTATAATGGTTGCCAACAAATAACATGAACTTCATAAAATCACTCTCTAGAAGAACATAGGGCCCCTCCACTATTTCCTTTTCGTTAGCCATATTAAATGTTTATCAGCTATAAATCTATCACAATTTGCATTATGTTGTTACAGTGATGTAATAGTGAACTGTTTGAAAGTAAACAGAAAGTACAATTTCAACATATTACCTCATCACCAAAATACTGGCCCGGAAACACTTGTTGCAGTCGTGATGAGATCGACGACACTATTAACTAATACAATTTAGTCTCAAGTTTCATCATCATCTGGAATGGTTCTTGGTCCATGTTTTCGTGTGAATGTCCAAAAGATGTGGTGAAAAACTTTTGTTGGAAGGGTACCTACCTGTAGTGTTAATGATTCCAAAGACTCTGATTGCTGATCATTGAACAGGGACACCATTGGGTTGCAGCCTTCATTTTCTATAGATTCAGATCTACGGATATTGGTAGAAAAAACTCTGGAAAAAACTGGAACACAGGGTTACCAGCATGATTGAGGAAAACAGATTTCGGCCAGCCCCAAATATTCTTGAAGTATATGCATTGGCAGATAGATACAGATTGGAGCAAATGCAATCGCTGAATAAGTGCTTCAGAGCTGATATCATCACATGTTTTCCTCTTTGTGTCTGTCAGACCAAAAGTAAAGGTCCCTATCCTGACATATTGGAGGCAAGTTAGTATCACAGATCTGTGTCTTTCGCCATATATGGGATCTGTTGACCTACTTATGCAAGGTGTTGAAATTTGTTGCATTTTATTAGCGATCCTAGTTTCGCGACGTTCTGTTGTGGCTGGTCTTTTGTGTTTGGGGGGGTTTGCACCAGGTATCCATCAAAGACAACGATGCCTTTGCCATAGTGGTTCAAAACTGTGAAAGATGCATATAATCATCAGTTATTGCAAACTATACTATAAGTGCTTCCCTCTGTTCATTTTTCAAGCCAAGTAAAAGAGACCTCCATCAAACAACCAAGTGATCAGTTTTGGCAAGTCTCATGGGCAGCAGCCTCTGACGAGAACACATGTTCGTAAATTAGCCATCAGAAATGTGTTTTAAAACATGCTTGGCCTCAAAAAAAGGATGGCGGATATGGCGACAGTTCATGGCAAAGCCACCTTATTTAATGACAGTTCTCCAGATGTGATGCCAAACAGGAATCTTTGAACTACCAGAGCTTGGTCATCAGTTACCTTGACGCCCATTCAGATGCAGAGTCTTGACTTTAGTTTTTCATTTCGTAGCTATTTAAGAAAAGTCAGCTTGTCCTTCCATTCCTTTGACTGTATCTTTGCCTACTTAAACAGATCTGTACATTGGACATCCTCACCAGCATTTAGACTGCTGAAACTGGTTCTAGGCCTTTTCTCATGTGAAGGGAAATGCTGTTCAAACTTGGCTGCCCCAAGACTTCTCAAACCCCAACCATCAACAGTGAGGCTGGCTCTAGGCCTACCGTCTAAGCTGCTGCCTCATCCGCAAGAGAAAGAACTATTGGTGCATGGTGCCACGTAATCTAGGCAGAAGGAGATGCAGATGTTGATATATAGCAAAATGGCAGTAGTCATGGCATAATTTAGTCAAAATCTTAATTGGAGAGGACACAGATCTATTAATACTTCTCTCCATTGCGATGAGGGCTGTAATGACCTTTACTTTTGGTTGTCAGAGACAAGGGAGGAATATGTGTATAATATAACGCTTTTGAAGCGCTTATTCAGTGTTAACATTCGCTCTAATCTGACTGTTTGCCCATGGCATTTTAAGGTTGCCGATACACTTCAGGAATATTTGGGATGGCAAGAAGTCTATTTTCTTCAAAGTCATTCCATGGCGGACCTGTGTATGAAACTTGTTCCAGAGTATCCCAATATGGATTCTCTGACTCGATAGAAAGTGAAAGCTGGTAACTGCACTGCAATGGTTGTCACTGTTCAATGATCAGAAATCGGAGTCTTTTTTTTGGCAAAGGCATACCTGGGCATTAACAGCAGAAACAAAGTCCTGGTGGAAACCACTGAGGGGTTGGCCCCGAGATAGCGAATTACCTCCTTTTTTAGCCGGCCAGAGACTTAGTAGCAGGAATGCGCTCAGAAAGGGCACACCAGATGTGGGCAGTTGAAGGGAATAAATGATCCTGCATGGCTGACCATCTTAGATCTTGGGGTCTCATCAACTGCAAGGTCATGAGATTCGTACAGGTCGTTACTGACCGCTTGGAGTGAGGGTGTATACTCTGAAGTTTAGGATCAGTTGGCAAAAGTAGTTCAGGAGCCTCCCGATAGAACATGCAGTGAAAGAGTGTGTACTTGCTCCAAATGCTCTTCGGTGTAATAAAACCTGAAAGATTTCACCAAAAAACCTCTGCTGCAAAACTCCTCTGTAGAACATATTTACAGCTCATGCAGGAGGTGCAAAACTGTGGTTTCAAAATTCAACTGACTGGGGCTGATTAGTACAAGGGGGAAATGTTTCCCCTCATGAACAAGTCCTGCACCAGAGGTTTCCACCGGAAAATGGCGATCCGATTCATTGTTCTTCAGAAATGGGCATCCACAATGAAGTGAACCTGTAGAAAGAATGGAATTGCACACACACAGATTGGGACATTCATGTCAACAAGAACCAAGATCCAGTCTCAATGATTATAAACTTGAAGACTAAATATATAGTAATAGTGTGGTCGATCTCGTCTGTCGCAAACAAGTGTCTTTCCACTGTGTAATGTGCTGAATAATGTGAAACTACTTTCTGCTATACTGAAGGAATTACCCAATTATACTGTAAACACCATAAATTGAAATGAAATAGATTTTAGCTGATAAAAAATCAAATGGCTACAAATTTTGGACAAATAGCCCACTAAAAATTATCATTTTTATTCTAAAAGATTGGTAATGCGGATTTAATAGAAAACTGGACACCTAATTTCATTGTAAATCGTATGATGATATTATAGGAGGATTTAGCTTCCTATTTTCAACATGGTGGACAGTGGCCTTTAGGAAGATGTCAAGATGCTCTCAAAATTAAACAAACATTTAAAAAAGAAAAAAATAAATCAATTAATAAAAAAAAAACACCTTATTGCATTTCTGGCCCATCGGTTCAAATAAATTAATTCATACTTTTCACACATGGCGGATGGCGGCTATATGGGATTTAGAGGCCAAGCTGATATCTCAACTTAATAAATCATTTCAATTGGATTGTTATGCAAATTAGTAGGAATATGTTATCTTGTTGTCATTTTGGGCCTATCCGGCACCAGAGATACACATAATTTGTACTTTTTCAACATGGCGGATGGCGGCCTATTGGTATTTTGAGGGTATGATGATATCTCAACTTCTTAAAACCCATTGTAATGGATTGGTATGCCTAGACTTAGTAGGAAATGACATCTTGTTTGCACTTTTCGCTCATTTATTGCCAGAGATATGAGGACTTATGTTTTTCAAAATGGCGGATGGCGGCCATTTTGTTTATGTCATAGTTGGAACGCTTTCTGGGACTTCGATTTGTGCAATTTGATATATTATTAATCTGACTTTGATTTTACTACCGAAAATGCCAAGAAACCTTCTGTTGCAATTTTTTTGGGTAGTGTGGGTACATGTCATATTTTGATCCTTCTATATTGAACAGATATTGAAAAATTATATAGTCTGACAGGTTTAAAAAATACCCGACCTCCATTTGATCCCCCTTTTCGTTCTACCATTAACTCCACGGAGATAAAACTCGACGGGAACTTGACCCAAAATACTGAAAGTTAATTTGTAGTCCGATAGTCACAAAGAATTTGTTTTATTCTCCATTCTGTTGGATTTTTTTTGCTCGCAGCTGAGATTTATTGTGACTTAATGATTATATGTCTTCTACAGATATGAAACGAGTGAATATTGATGATGACTCCCCACTTTCTTTTGAGTGATGCATTGACTAATCTTAAAATCAGCTTGGCACATGTGTAATTGTACCCCAATACGATAAATAAAAGTTTTTAATTAAAAATAATTGAAATACCGATGTGTCGAATGTTTAAAGTACCATTAATTCTCTGCAGGGAGACTCCCTTCTCGAGCGGCGCGCTAAGAACCCCCTACTGAAGATAATCCTAATTTTTAGACGTCGTGCTCATTTGGTCTAACAGTTAAAAGCCGAGGGGATTACGGCAAACAAACATTTTTTTTTGACCAAAGCTGTCATCAAAGTAGAAAGCACTAAATAACGACTTAAACCAAGGGGGGCCGGACACGATTCTGCATGGATTTGGGCATTTGGGATCCAAAGGTATTTATGGAATTCTTGCATGCATTGGGCAAATATACAGTCTGCGCTCGCTTCTAAGGTTTACCTGCATCATATTATCAGACTAGGGTGGTGCAATAAGGGGTTCCTTCATATGTGTGGTGTGATTTCAAAGTTATTAAACCGAGGTTCAAAGGTCCAGTCTGAGGTCATGTTGCAAACTACTGCCATCTTGCCAGGGAGATGACGCACGTTTATTTAGGCAGTATTTTTTTTCTTAGAGTCTTTTCATTTTTCTCTTCTACCTTTTTCTTTATCTTCTTAATGTCCCCCACATTTCTTTTTTTCCCCTGCCCCTCTCTCTCCTCGCTCTTTTCTTTTCCTTTTTTCGGTCTTTTCTTTTGATTGTTTTTTGCCGGGGTGGGCACGCGCCACTTCCCCCTGGAATCCGCCCTGGGGTTACAACTGATCCCTTCCCAGTCTTCCAACTAGAAATGAACTGATTAATACGGTACTGATAAAAACGTCAATCTTAAAGGTTTAATTTCGTGACCTAGATAACCTCATTTTTGTTTATGGTTCACTAGATATGTACAAGAAAAGGATACTTTCAAAATTTGATTCTGAGGGTGCGTTTTGATGTTATGAACAAAATAATGTTTATATCATGGTGCCCCATATAGGCCACTGTGTTGTAATTTCTGTCCGTTTAAAAATACACAGTTACGAATTTTCTTCCAGAGTAGATCGAATTTACACGTAAGATTAGACACACATACTATATTTATGCCAACGGATCAGGTGATATAAAAATCTAAACTTTTTTGAGGCAAGTCGGGGAGACGAGGCCGTGGATCATGAAATGTCCGTTTAATAAAAAAAATCCCTACTTCCAGGAAAAGACTAGAACTGATCTTAAAAATGCTGATTGGAACGATGTTTGTCGAAACGATTAAGCAGACAATTCATGTAGCGTTTTCATCAACAAATTCTCACACTGGATTACCGCGGGATCAATAAAGTAATTAAGTCTTTAATTATATGCAAAATACACAAAATCCTGTAATGAAGCCGACAAAAAAAACATACATTTCATCAGAAATAAACTCATTCATCTTCAGTTTTTCTTGTAAAAATTATTACAATAATAAATTAAGCGAATATAAAAGCAATATCAAACATACTTGGCGCACCATCAGTGATAAAAGCACGAAAGCGAAAACAGCATCCTGACCTCCTTGACGGCAATACAAAAATCACAGATTCAATGACATTGCCACCAAATTTAACAAATTCTCTGCTGAAATAGGTTTGAAACTTGCCAATAAGATTTAATCCAAAAACTATATTCGGAGAAGGAAATTCTTAATATCACCAGCAAGTTTTAAAATGACCAGAGTCCTGGTTTTTATGATATTAATCCAAGCGTAGTAAAGGAAATTGCTCATTTTATTGTATGTGGTTGACGTCCATTGCATCCAATAGGGCTTGACCTTGTTTTCCCTATTTTGGTACGTAAGCATGTAAGACATTCAAAACTATTCCTTATTTTATCCTATAAGCTCCATCAATAATTTACACCATTGTTATCCAAATACAACTGAAATTGACCTTTTTATTGATTTTAGCTGTTTTTAGCCTACAACTTCAAAACTTTAGGCTGTAGAGAGTACAAAGTAATATTTTTTTGGAATCCTTATGGTTAGAAAAATAACCTGGTATCCAACATGACTGAAAAAATTTAAAAGGCCCCCTGTGTGATCTTTGTCTAGATCCCCCTCCACCATTTGCAACACTTAAAGTGCAACAAGAGATACGCTATGTCATATGTAGTGATCTCGGTAATCTCTTTTTACAAACCAATTTGACATTACATGATATAAACTAAGAGTATAAACTTCTGCATGTGAGAAGATTTTTTTATTCAATTCGTAAAATATATCAGAAGTTAAGCAAAATGGTAAAGTGAATATTGTTACTGATGTTTTTGAACACGTTGTAGATTCGCAAGGGCATATTCCTAATCAAGCAAATGTGATTCGAAGTATATATGTTGTGCATTGGATGTATCGTGTGCCCTTTTCCTTGAGTATCATGCATAGACACGTGTTGGGGTCGGTGAACTTGATACCCCCACACAACATTTATTTTTAAGGAACTTAACACTTAACTGCATAAGGGGGGGGGGTTCCTAGGGACCCATTTTTTGTTTTTCAGCCGGCGATTTTTAACGCTGCAATATATTTGGTTTATATTTTTTGTATTCGTCTAACTTTTAGTTGCGCTTGCATTGGTGCAAAAAAATTCAAATCCACCGCGTCGTTTTTGCGTTAATTAGCATGGGTCCCTAGGAAGTGCCCATGACAAAAATGAAAAATCTTATTAAGAGTTACTGTGATTCTAATTTTCATAATGCATACACCTAGTGACATAAACAAAGTAAATAATTAATTCAAAAAATCTTGCAAAGTATAGTAGGCCATTGGAGCCATAATATTTTATATACGTCATGTAGCGGTTTACTATAGGAACCTATGGTAAATTATACAAGTAACCCTAAAAATATAAAATGGCATGAGACATTTATGTTTGTGCTTAATATGGTAAATATAGTTCATTCTTCACCAATTAAAGCAATCAGCACAAGTCTACGTGAAGCAATGCCGTAGAAAATGCAGAAACAAATTAGTGTCTTTTTCGCACATTTTGACACAAAATTAAAATCAATGTTTTGCCCCTAATTTTCTTACAGAACAACTTTCTTCAGTTTTTATTTCTTTATTGTTGATGTCTTTGAAGCCTTCTAACATGTGGTGGATTTCATCTAAAAATCCGTTAGGAAAGTGGTTATATTAGGGGGTGGGGTCCCTAGGAACTCCCCCCTGTTATGCACTAACGGAAGTGCAAACCCCTTATGCAATTAAGTGTTAAGTACAGTACTGCCACTTACTCAGTGAATATTATACCAAATACAAAGAAACATCATGAGCAATAGAGAATAGAAATTTGAAAATGTTGCTCCAGTTCCCAGTAAAATCAGGTTTCATGGTTTTTTTAATCTCATTGCAATAAACATCATACCATAATTAAAATGATAACCGTATAGAAAAATAGAATGAAGAAAATATATAAATATAATTTGCAAGAGATGTGGATGCCGTTGAAAACACAAAAGCGTGTATTCAGTGGCACCCATGCAGTAGTTACACAATTAAGCACATAAATATGATATATTTGTTGGTAAAGACATCAGAAAAAAACAATAAATGGTAAATTGCATGCACATGGAAGAAGGGTGCCGACCTAAAATGATTTAATAGATAAGAAACACACACACACACACACGCGCGCGCGCGCACGCTCGCACACACATACACACACACACACACACACACACACACACACCCACACACACACACACACACACACACACAAAACCAACAACAAACAAACAAACAGATAAGTAAAGAATAAGTTAAGTTACCCAAGTCAATAAATAATTAAGCGGAGAAATATGAATCAATGAGCTGTTTTAAGAGTTATTTTAAAAACAGCTGAGGAGGAGACTGTTTAAGACGGGCATCTAATGAATTCCATAAGAGGGCCCCTTGAATCCTGATGGTATTTTCAGCGAGCTTGGTGTTAGTCTGTCTGACATATAGGTCCTTAGACGATCGAGTGTCATAGGGGTGGACGTCTTGTCTGGTCAAAAAAAAAATGATCATCTAAGATGTTTGGAGGAAGTTGGTCATAATGGTATTTATACACGAACTGCGCGGTCTGGAAAATATAGAGCTCGTGAATTTTAAGCGTATTCATGGAGGAAAAAAGAGGATCGGTATGGGCGAGCCAAATGGAATTTGTACATGAACGAATAATCTGTTTTTGCTTTTAAAAACAGAGAATGAAGATGAGAATAACTTTCATTATTTTTCATCTGCCCAAATAATAGCACAATAGTTGATGTAAGGAAAGACAAGCTTATTATACAAGGTAGTCAGTGAATCAAGAGGGAGAATCTGTTTAACTTTCCTGATAATCCTGGTCGGGGAGATATGGTCCAAGTCCAAGTTATGGCCTGACCGTACATTTGAGTATGGGCACAATTTTTTTTGCTGAAAATGATAGATTAGGGTGTGTAGAATAAGAATCTGCCGGGTGCCACCTGGGCATCCTTGAGCATTTTGAGAAATCCAAGATGGCGTCGCCATAAATGATAATTATCTATTCAACTCTATATTATCAAACTATGGAGTTACTAGATATACTATAGGATCCAATGAACAAGTGTATGGCACTTGTAACATTTAAGTCATACTTCAAATTCAAAATAGAAGCCAAATCCAATAATTTTAAAATATGCCCTATAACAGCAAATACCTGCGATAAAAATAGACGTGCAGTACTTAGGTTATGTTGTCAGACACAATAAATGTATTTCTGATACTTTTAAAATTGTAACATGACGTCAATCAATATGTCAGGCAAAAACGTGAACATCTTCAAAAAATACTTGACACAAATTTATAAGTATTATCAAATCGAAATCAATGTGTCAATGACATGTAAAAATGCGCCAAAATGTTTTAAATGCGCCAAAATCGAAATAAAACTAATATGGTGCATAAGTTGTCAAAATACCATAGGAATTACATTTTTTCACATATATTGCACTCAATTTATAATTTAACCCATTTCTATTTATCGGGGTTACCTGGTATTACTTGGTTATGGTCATAGGTACATTTCTAATTGTTTCATGGCACAATAATTTATACTTGAAGGTAATATTTAGAAATTTGTAGTCATCCTGTTGCTATTACTTCAGAAGGTTCGCCAAGTTTGGTTTTTCACTTTCATGTGTTCAATAACACCTGCAAGGAATAACTTCCAACTTGTTGTCTAATTCTCAGGCTTTTTTCTTTCAACTGGTAAGGGTGCTTTTTTAAAATGGCCGCCAAATGACATTTTTTCAAAAAATCTCTTTAAGGAAATGCCCATATCATGTTATAATGATTTTTTTGGTGTTGAAAGTGGTTTTTTGGTATTATATACAACACCAGGAATGGTGTTATATAATATATAAATATTAACAATATACTTTAACCCTTGTCCAACCGGTGGGGGCGGGGGGGGGGGTGGTCCCCCCACGGATGATTCCCTGTCGAACAAAAACGCAAACGAATATGATCTAAGGTTTTCATGTAATTGTAAGTTCATCCTTTGCGGTCATTTTAGCAAAAAAAAAAAAAAAAAATCGGAGGTACCAGATACAACATCTATTTTTGCAGTCATAACAACTCTAAGTTATGACGTCACTATGACATCATATTGTTAAAACTTGATATGTTTGTACTTCATTTGAAGAAAGGACATATTTAGCTATACACTGATACCATACAAGATGATATTTGTTCCTTAAATTAAAAAAAAATCAGGGGGGTGGTAACCACCCCTCCCCCTCCCCCTTGGTTGTGAATGTAGTAGAAAAACCCATGGTTGGACGAGGGTTTAGGGCTTTAAGGGCCACTTAATGGATTTAAGGGGTAATAAACTCTTAAAATGCATTGCTTTGTGAAGCCTTAAAATAAGCCTTAGAAACTGTCCCCAAGCAAAGGGTAGTTTCTTTTCAACATTATTCATAACGGTGAAGAAGTCGGGCGAATGGCGTCCCATACTTAACCTCAGTCCGCTTAACCATTACATTCGACCCATATTTTCCACGTGGAAACCTTAGCGGTCATCATCCCGGAACTACGCCAGGGGTGGTGGAGTGCAACACTGGACTTGAAGGACGCATACCAACACGTGGCCATCCATCCTTCAGACAGACAATGGCTCGGTTTTCAACTATCCCAGAGAACCTCAAGCCCCAGCCCCAAGAGAGACTGGATGTCAAAGGGGATAGACGTCTCTCTAAAGGTCCACCACACCCTCAGATGATGGATGCAGCCTCACAAAGTTCCCGCTTCCACGTTCACCATAGACATGTCCAAGACGGCCTGAGAAGCTCTCTGGGAAGGCTGGCGATTGGCAGTGTCTTGGACTCCAGCCATTGCGAAGCATCCCATCAACCTTCTGGAGCTGTGGGCGGTCCGCCTGGCATTACGGTGCCTACTTCCCAAGATCCTGGGAATATGGTGCCAGCGCCACAGGATCGAGCTCAAGGCAGTCCATCTCCCGGGAGCAGGCAACATTCTAGCGGGTACCCTGTCGAGAAGGGTAACAACCATCCATGCCCTGACCAAGGTCAGGGGCTTGTTATCGGTGGAATGGCATCTCAACCCGACAGTGTGCAAGGTGGTCTTCAACAGATTCCAGCGGCCTCTAATCGACCTTTTTGCAGGGGCCGGGAACAACCAGCTCCAGACATATTGTTCCTGGGGAACGGACCAGATGGAGTTCGCCATGGACGCAATGACGATCAGCTGGGACAGAATCTCGGCATATGCGTTCCCCGATAGCGATGATACCCAGGGTGCTGGAGAAGCTCTCGAGATCCAGCGGGTGCAATAGTACACACTGGCCCAGACAGATGTGGTTCCAGAAAGTACTTCCTCTCACGGTGGCAGAACCGTTTTACCTCCCAGGCAGACGGCTCCAGCCAAACTGTGGTTACGACTTCTTGGCCTCCTCGCCAGCCTCACAACAGTCCTTCCCCAATGCCCCTACGCATGATATACATACATCTTCACGTTCTATCCATGTTCGGCCTCAAGAGAGACAGGATGTCGAAGGGTATAGACGTCTCTCCAAAGGTCCACCACACCTTCAGTGGATGCAGCCTCACAACATTCACCCCGGGCGGTCCCGCTTCCACGCTCACCATAGACACGTCCAAGACGGGCTGGGGAGCCCACTGGGAAGGCTGGCGATTGACAGTGTCTTGGACTCCAGCCATTGCACAGCATCACAACCAGCTCCCAACAGACTGTTCCTGGGACCAGATGGCGTTCACCACAGACGCAATGATGATCAGCTGGGACAGGATCTCGTCATATGCGTTCCAGTGGGTGCAACATGCTTCTAATAGCCCACACTGGCCCAGACAGATAGGTTCCCGAAAGTATTTCCTCTCACGGTGGCGGAACCGTTTTAGCTCCCAATTAGGAGCGACCTTTTGATGAACCCGGACAAGACCCAATACAAGTACCTCTATCGACAATTCAGACCCTTCACCTGACTGTATGGCGACTTTCTCCGGCAGCAGGCCTTTCTGAAGAGGCTGCTGCCCTGGCAGGAAAGGCAAGGCATCCTTCAACGAGAACGACTTACAAATTACAATGTCTGCATCAGGAAGTATCACGCATGGTGCCAAGACGACAAAGTCAATCCTTATATAAGGCCTCTTTGGGAAACGTAGCAGAGTTCCTCACATGGGATTTCCAGCAACAAGGGGCCAGCGCACGCTCCGTGAGTGCCTGCCGCACTGCAGCAGCTTCTGTCCAGCATGGCTTCTCAGGGGATCTCATTCACCTGTCCTGAATGACCTCTTGAAGATAATGTTTCACGAGTGTCCTCCCAGGAAGTCGCTTGTCCCAGCATAGGACTTGAACAGGGCCCTGCGCCCCCTAGCTGAGCCTTGCCATTCGAACCTCTGTATCAAGCTAACATGGAAGACGACATTCCTAAATCATGACTATTCTATTTGTTAGAGCATTTTCCCTATCATTTTGGCCGCCATTTTGGAAAAAAATGCGCTCTAGCATTGAAAACTGTAACTGAGAATTTGACATGAAGCTGAAAACTCCTTATGAGTAATGAGTAATATTATCAGGTTCACATTTGAAATCATCCTCACATATTTTCCTGAAGCACTTTATACATGACTACTTTATTCTTTATAAGTTTTTTTTATCATTTTGGCCACCATTTAAAAAAACGCCCTCAATTGATAAAAACCGTCATTTAGAATTTGATAGTAGGTTGAAAACAACTGAATATGGGTTAATCAATAAGGGCCGCATTGAAAATCAGAAAAAAAAATGATTACTTTATTTTATAGGGTTTTTTTTACCATTTTGGCGGCCATTTTGCAAAAAGCGTCCTCAATCGATAAAAATCATCACTGAGAATTAGACAACAAGTTGAAATCAACTCCTTATGGGTTTAATAACAAGGTCCATGTGAAATATCAGACTTGGCAAACTTCTGAAGTAGTTGACATGTGCCCCCTGACTATAGGGTTGAATAGATAATTAGCAATTAGATGGCGACGCCATCTTGGATTTCTCAAAATGCTCAAGGATGCCCATGTGGCACCCGGTAGATTCTTATTCTACACACCCTAATCTATTATTTTCAGGGAAAAAATTGTGTCCATACTCAAATGTACGGTCACATGAACGTTCTCTCTGACTATCCCGTTATATTTAGAAATTAATTTTAGTACATGTGAGTGTGTGATTTCCCATGACAATAATCAATCAATCACTTAGAACGCATAGAAATTTAGTTGTATTATTTGTTAAGTGGCTTATTGTCGATATTAATTCTAATATCAATTGGTGGGGAAGGATTGTGTTATTTTCTGAATACCATAAAATTTATTATTTTAATGTAGGGACAAAGTTTATTTATATTTTTAAACCATTATTAAATTAAATATAATCGTTAAATTTTAAAGTTGATTCAAGTATTTGGATTCTTTTATTGGAAAATAGATATTGGTATCATCCGCAAACAATAAATGAAGACTTGGGAGAGCACTGAGCTGTGTCAATTTAACCTCCAGTAAATCGGAATTTCCCGCATCACTAGAGGGCTCTGGTACCAAAGTGATGAGTGCAGGTAACAGACCCGGGATGATCCACTAATCTTTTCGACGATGTCTGCAACTTTTTCCCCGTGATTCAGATTGACTAACTGACACAGACGGGACTAAAAACGAACGCCTTTACAATGACTCCCCCATGAGGCGCCGGGCACCCAGTGCATATCCTAAATACATTCTACGCAATGGGTGGGAAAGCGAGGAGAAATTCCATAAATCAGACTTATGCATTATCAATTTTCGCTTCCGACCTTATAGGAACTATTTTGAGATATGACCAAGAAAGACCCGACTCTCGCGGGGCTCGAACCAGGGCCGCTTGGTCGATCTTATATACCCTGTCGATGGTTCAGCACCTTAGACCGTCAGCCACCCCAGTCGCCTCGAGGGAGGAATGAGGTCGTGTGATATAAAAGTAAAAACTAAAATGCGTCCTAGAATTGAGTCTTGAGGTACGCCGCATCGGATGGAAGAAAAGAAGTTGAGAATGGTAATGGTGTTGAATATAAAGCAAGGAGTTTTTGGTTATCCAGATCATTTTTAATTATTGCGTACCTTCTTAGGCCAGAATTGTGTGGTCAAGAGTGTCGAGAGTTTTACTGAGATCTAAAAAGATCCCAGCAGTGCCAAATTGTGGTTGAAGGATGTAATAATTTTATCATAGTTAGTTTATTGATTGCCATAAAAGTGGAATATTTAGGTTGAAGCAAACTGGGCAGGAGTGCGGAATGTTATATTTATCTATAAACGCGATAATTCGATTTATAAATGAGATTTTTAAGAATGTGGTTAAGCGAAGGATGGAGCATAGGCTTATAAAAACAATGTTGAAAGAGTGCTTATCGCCTGCTTTAAAGATCGGAATTACTTTTGCAACTTTGAGCTGAGAAGGCACAACTTACGGTGACTACATTATGGGCTCAAATAATATATGGCAAGATCTGTTGACAAACGGGGCGTATTAATAAGGAAAGCGCCCCAATGCCCCCCCCCCCGGGGGGGCATTGGGGCGCTTCCCCCGGGTGGCCAAAGGGGGCGCCAAAAACAAAAAGAAGGAGAAAGAGAAAAAAAGAAAGGAAAAGGAGAAAGAAACAAGGGAAAAGTAAACGTGAAAAGGATAAGGGGAGGGGCAGGAAAAGAAAGAGAGAGGGGAAGGAAAGAAAGAAAATTAGAGATAGAATGGAGGACGGGAAGTGAAAGGGGAAATGATAGGGGAGGGGCAAATATTAAATGGGAGAAAGGATAGAAAAGCTTATGGCGAAAAGGATCGAACTGTAAGGGAAACTAAGAAGCGCCAAATTAGGGCGAAAATGGGGATAAATATTAAAGGGAAATCCGAATAAACAATGTGCAAAAAACAAACGAACGTATAAAAATAGTAAAGGAAGGGGAAACCGAAGGGGTGGTGAAATAAATTGGAAAGAAAAGTGAACTAAGAAATTAAAAAGGTGCAGCAAAAATGAGAAGAGAAGGAAAAAGAATAACGGAGGATAAGGAAAGGTCGCCAAAAACGAACAAAGGAATATGGAAAGAAAAGAGAAATAAGGGGCGTCAACAACTAAAAAAAAAACGAAAGGTTGAAAATAGTTTACGGAAAAGGACGCAAAAGTAGCAAAGGAATTTGGAGCAATAATATCAATCATCATCATCACTTTTATTCCAATATCATCACATAAATCTTACAAAGACGCAAAACAAATGATATTGAGGCGAGCTGATCGAGAGCCATAATCCCAGATGTTATCATCCCCTAAACCTAAGAAGTTTCATACGAAAACCAAACAAAATGCACACATACACATACACACAAACAAGACATGCCCCAACAAAACTCATTCATATTCAGCTAACGAGTATAGATTTAAATTGATTTTCTCCTAAAAACACTTATATTTTTGCATCATTTGATATTATTGTCCAAAGAATTCCATGATTTTGGTCCAGAATTCTCACAGCGCATCGGAAACTATTTGCCTGTTATTATTAAAATTAATACAATAATTGTGGGCATTTCTTGTATGGTATTTATGAATTTGGGGCTGTTTTACAAAGAATTTCTCAAAAGGTTTTGTAATTGGTCAGTATAGTGGTTTCTACATAAACACTCCAAGTTTCCAGCTTAAGTATCAAATAACATTCAACAAATTGAATTTTGAGAATAATGGTCCCGAATGACATCTATAATGACTATTCGTAATCATCCTTACCGCCCAGTTTTGCAACTTAAATATTTTTATCTAATAGGTTTTATTGGTAACTTACCCCATATTAAATAGCATAGTTTTATTGTTAAAAAGGTAATACGAACGTAAAAATAAGAGATAATACATATCCCAGGTACAAAGTGTTTTAAGTTTGGAGAGTAAACCAACCTTTCCTTGAAATCTTTTTTGATATTGATGATTGATTTTTCCCTGTAAGATGTTCATCGATGATAATACCTAAAAAATTGGTCTCAACTCTCTACTCTAATGCCACGTTTATCAAGTACAACATTCAAATGTGTTGTAGTAATTGACCCGCCCCGTTTTGTCTTGGCAATCATTACCTTTAGTTCTTGTCTGGAACTTTAGAAGTTACATAGGAGATCTCCAACACAGTATAATAGTTTTGCTCGCAAAATCCTACCGATCGTTTTGTTTTGCCCTGAACCAGTTTGTTGTCTCGTTGTAATTCCACTATTGAATTACATCAATTTCGTGCTATATCATGATGGGAATACAGTAAGTAGTATCTCAGCAATAAGACCACTTCTAGCCCCAAAGTGCAACGACGGCATTTAACAATATCATTTATATAAAGAATAAGGGGCGTCAAAACAGAAAAAAGAAAAAGGTTGAACAATACGAAAGGGGCGCGAAAACAGCAACTGAAACTGGGCTATGGGATATAGAAACAACAAAACAGGGCGTCGAACAGAAGAGAGGTTGAAAAGGAGTGCAACGGAGATCTAAAAAGAGGAATTGGTAGAAGATACAGGGCTCAAAAACGGAAAGGGTAAACGAAATTCAAAGAAAGGGGCTCCATAAAGGAAAATCAAATTGTATTATTATTATTAATTATTAAAAAAAAAACTCAAATTGAACCTCAAAGATGAGCTAAAGCAAAATCAAGGAAATGCATTATTCATTAACAACTAAATCCACGTCGACCACGTCAATTATGATCCAAGCCTTTTTCGGTGTTCAGTTGGTTGTCTGTTGATTAATAAAAGGCTAGTTGTTGGGAAGTGTGGAACTGTTATTTTATCATTTGCAGGGCTTTCCCAGACCATTCAATTGTTGGGGTGCGGGGTTGTCGACAAAACTGTTCATTTGCCGACACAATTTCAAAAATTGACACACTTTCTACTTTTTTTTTTAATTTTTTAGTTTTTTGAAAAAAAACAATTTATGTATTTATCATTACAAGAAATGTGGGGTATGGCGCGCCATTTTCAATTTCCATTTGTTCCACCGGGGTGCCAAAAGTTCATCCTCCGTTTGCCCCCGGGGGTATGTCCTCCTGGATACGCCTCTGGGACTATGTTTGAGCTAATCCACACGCCCAGCTGGGGTAGGTTTTTAATTTGTGGGGGAGGGCAGTGGGTTTCAGAGTCAGCAGAGTCATCAGCGGCTGACATGGCCCCTATATCAATTATTGCTTTCAGGGCCCCCTCAGACACCCCCAGTCGCAACTAAGGTGCGACATTGCGTCGCTTTTGTGACGCTAAGGCCCTCACTTAATCTGCTGACAGTGAGGTTGGATATTTGAAGTTCTTTCCCTTAGTATAGGCTAGAGAAATATACTATTGGGAAATAGAGATAAACTGGATTATTGGATTAATGTTATCAGAAGGGGTATTTTAGCACCAATTGATGGACCTACATTGTAAAAAAGTATTGAAATTTATCGCGATTTCGAGTGGACCTTTAATTTCAAGCAATTAGGTGTCAATAAAGTACAAGAGGGGGTTTATTTGGGGGATTTGTTTCTGCCAGAAGATTATTTAGGGTTTGCCATGTTTTTTCATTATGTTTCGGTTGGCATCAAGCCTGCTGTGAATGATTAAGTTTTTAGCAATGCGCACAGATCGATTTCTCGTATTGCGCTTATTTTGTGTATTTAAAGGAAATATTTCAACTTTTGTCAAGCTCAGTTTGACTTACTTCTAAATATATGTACTACGCACGACTTCACCACAACATATACCATTTGAATTTAAAATTAACAACATAGAGGCATTTTATTTTTGACTTATTTTGACATCGAGAAAACGTGCGGATTTTTCGCACGGCTTCATTGATCAAAAGCGCCCAATTTTGCTTCTCCTCGTTACGTCAAAGTGATGACCAAAACATCGTGTTTGCTCTAAATTGTTATGCTGACACTGTAATATTGATGGATTAATGAAGTAATATAAAATTAGAAAATAAGTTACAGAATGACATATTTGTTTCATTTCGTTGGTGTTTTAATTATTATTAAGTGGCACACTGCGATATGATGGTCACCACACGTAAATTATTGATGTCATCACTTTGACCGTCACCATTTGCCTGCGATGTGGATTTGTCGGAATCGTTTTCGAGTAAGCTCATTGGGCGGAAAATTCAAAAGGGGGGGGGGCAAAACTCACCAATGTGGAAATTTTCAACTTATTTTGATTTATATGTATCTACGTTACTTAAGCTTCCATCCATACCAAATTTTCAAATATTCAGAATCATGACATCATTTCCTTTAAGTTTAGTATCTAATTTTTTTGGAGTGGTATTTCTAAATACTTACTTTAGCATAATTGTTTGGTTAGGCCCCAACGTATCATGGTTTTCCTGGCTTTTATGTTTATAGATATTTTAGTGATAGCTTTACAGCTGGTTTCAGGATTGTCGTCAGCATCCACCTTCTGCCGCGTAGTGTATGATAGTTCATTCTTTAAACCCTTGATGTTCTTTGGCTTCAGTGATTTAATTGGTATGAATCTCTCGGCACCTATATAATGAAATATCGATAAATAAACGTACCAGATGTTTTTCATGGCCCATTTGGAGTATTCCTTGCGAAAAAATCCAGGATTTATTCCGACAAATGTACAAAACTGTACAGGCAATCATGGCAGCTACCATTGTTTATTCCCTGTGGTATATTACAACGCGCAGGCTAATACCGAAACAGAAAAGCCAGCGAAAATATATCACGTGACTTCAGCAAGTTTGCACAAGCCTCATCCTTTTGGAAATTCGTTGAGCCACACAAAGGATAGGAGGAAAGTTCGTTTTTTAGAAATGTTGCTTTGCAAAAAAAAAAAATCCACTTTTTAAACCTCAGTGAATTTGAGAAAATGAAAGAGGGGTTTTTTGTCTTGATATCATTTGTGATTAACAAAGGTTAGTTGGCCGTTGGCCTAAACATAACAATCCATGAAACGTGGACATTTTAAAAGGGCGGTCGCGTAATATGTATAGTTTTATCGCGCAGTCGCAATTAACACTGATCTCTATACAATGGATTGGACTACACAACCGTTAGATTAGATGTAGGAGCAACGGCGGACATCTTGGTTCTACCGACCACCAATAGCATTCCAGAGCACCTGTTTAACAGAAGTTGTATCCCGAATGCACGTTTTTCGAGACATGTCTTCCATACGGCAATTACAATGAGCTCAATGAATTGTCTTGATTCTGTAGCTGTTATGTCGCTTATCCACGTTTCAATGGAACAATTGTTGTAAATAACTGGTCCGGCTCTTAACAGGCAAAATGACTCCCCAAAATTCTGATAAGGGTTATGGTATTGTCTATTGTCAAATAAAGTATATAGTTATCTTAAGGCTTTAAAAACAGGGATAGTGGTAAGTTTTATTCAAATACTGTTTTTAAGGTTTTTTGGGTGGCATATTTTTGTACAAATATACCAAAATACACAAACTTTAAACCTCAAAAGGTGTCACCGATGTATGTGCATTCTATGGTATGATGCATTCAACTCCTCCAGAAACTGTACATATATCAGTTGCTTTATTTTTCAAATATTGCATGAGTGCATGGAGGACGTAGAAAGAAGAAAAGTTAAAAGGGCATCAATGGTAAGTTGAGACTGAATTTTATGGGATTAAATAGCGTTAATTCTGCAGTCAATAAATAGCCCGATTTTCTTCTGGACACTGATTTGCTTCGCAGAGCGCCGTTCATTTTAATGTGAATCCGTGGACAGAGCACAAAACCGTCTACTTGATTCAAACGACTGTAGCTCAGTCTATATCTAACCAATGTGAATGATATTTGCAACATATTAAAGATAATGAACTAAGCTTTCAGATGATACCACATGTGTGAGATATGGCACTTATCTGTCCTCTTTCACGAATAAATAAAGTTAGAGGTTCTACTGCACTGTGTGTTCAATTAACTTTGACCCTATATTTGATCATTTATTCGAATGGGAAACGAAGGTGAACAAAACTCATGGGGTAAAGTTGTTTGGCAAACTGTGACTTAACATCTTTGTGCAGAACCAAACCCGTAATTTGCCGCGTAACCCCATTCTATTCAATTTACCATGTTATTAGCAGAAATCGAAAATCATTCACCTATGTGAAATGGGCTTATGATATTCGACGAAACGAAACAGGCTCAGTGCACCTATTCCGTTATCATAAATTTTATACTCTGACGGAATAAAGCGTGTAATCCAATGGGTGCACTGAGCCTGTTTCGTTTCGTTTCGTTATAATAAGCCTGTGAAATGCCGGTAAACCGGTATCGAACAAACTTTTAAATTGAATAGAAAAGAAGTCCTGCATTAACATGATCAACATGATTAAATTATGGGTCTTGATTCTGCACCAAGGTGTTAGGTCACAGCTTGCCAAGCAACATTTTTTCATGATTTTTGTTCATCTTCATTTTCTTTTTGAATAAATGATGAAATATACGGTCAAAGTTATTGAACTCACAGAAGAAGCTCGAGTTTTATTTTGTTCGTGAGCGAGGATATAGCTCAATCTAAATTGGGAGCTGAAAAGTTTCAACGTCATGGACAATAACAATGGCTCTGCAGTTCCAGATTTACTTATCAATAGCGCCATTATTTGCTGGAGTCGATGGAACGTGGTGTACATCCGTTGGTCACTGATATTTAGGGAAAAAAGCAGATGACATTTAATTCATTTTCAAGAAAATGTACACATACTAGACGTGAGAACATGCGTAGACCTGATTTTTATAATAGAGAATTATTTAGGAAAAATTATGTACTTCCCAAGGGTGCGTCACCTTTATAAACGCTATGAGATCTGCCCGCTAGCCTACCTACCATTTTCAACTTATTATTAATGCTGTTATATACAAGTCTCAGTTGATGCTATCATTCTTTTTAGTTGAGATGACCAATTTTATGAAATAAAGTCGAAATTCAAGTACTGAAAGTACTGATTTTTAATTGAGATTTTCATTTAATACCATCGTAAATAACCTCATAATAAGTGGCATCATTCATTAATACACACATTCCTTGCAAAAATGTAGTGAGTCATGTGTAGACGTGTATTCTGTTTACAAAATATATTACAAATATGTTCTTCAATAAAAAGATGTCCTCTGGCTAGATCGGGTTGCGCACACTCCCGTAAGATATTACAGGTATTTCACATAAATTGAATTCGAATTTTTATGCCAATAGGTCAATATGGTGTTGTACAATTCATTCGTTGTATCAGTTAGTGAATTGTATCTGTTCAGACATAAATGTTCATATTTTGCAGAGATTTGTCACTTTTCAAGGAAAACCCTGAATTCAGCACTTTTGCTTGCCCAAATTAGTATTTTTAGTTAATTTCAGCGCAGTTTGGGGGTTTTTCAGGGTTCTTTTATGCACTTTTCTAGTGGTTTTCGCCAGTTTAAAGGTTTCTGTGTAATGCTAAGTGGCATCTTTATAAATTTTAAGCTTATCGTAGAAATTAACATGCGGTTTCCTTAATTGTAATGGTAAAATGTTGGCAATAGAATTGCCACGTGTCATGTTGGTAAAAATACGTCTTAATAAATGCAAAGCAGTACCTCATAGGTAAAATAGCAGTGTATTATCACAAAAAGGGACAAAAATACACTTCCACAATTTGATGCCCTTTTTAATTCTATTTTTGTGAAAAAGGCCTAAAAAAAATTAAACATCTGAATATCTCAGTAACTTAAGGAGATATGAGATATAAATGTCAAAAAAAACAAACTAAAAGTTTTCCAAGTATAATAAATTTATATAATATCTCAAATTTGATGTTCGCAAAAATTAAAGGAAATCTACCAAAATACTTCGGCAACGTAAAAAACAACCAAGTTTTCAAACGAGTTCGAGCCATATAAGTTAATAAATGTAAGAGAGCACCAAGTATACTCAAGTGCGTTTGCCCCATTAGCAAACTTGGTCCCATTTCTTCTCCAATGCAAACGAAAATGCCCGTTTTCTCACCATCAACATCCATACAGCCCAATATAATTTATTTTTTCATGCTAGAGGTGCTGATTCAATAATGCCAAGTTCAAAACAATCCCTCTTCATCAGTGAGGCAACCAGTGCAGTTTGGACCTTCCTATGGTCTTTAGTACTCTTCTTCCTGCAGAAAGACTGGTACAAAAATACTTCTAGAACAGTCGACTGCAGATCCGTCGGAACACATTTTCATTGGAAGACAATTACTCCGCGTGGATGATGTATTCCGTATTGAATACATCTCCGACAACAAGAAATCAAGCAAGGAAGCAAACGAAACTAAGCAATATGCAACTTTTACAACGTATTTCAAGTCAGAACAAGACGACCAAGACGCCCTTTACACAAGCAAATAGGAATACTATTCCAACCGCAACTGCCAATATACCCGTACACAAGAACAAATGCCGTGGATGTATTTAATTAAAATCAAACAATTTGGTCTACTGATAGTTCCTTTTAATGAAATAATCACGACATGTTCTCAACAAAGGAATTCGGAATGGAAGAAATTGGACTAAGTTTGCCAATGGGGCAGACGCACTTGAGTATACTTGGTGCTCTCTTCCATTTAGTTTTTATATGGTTCGTACTCTTCAAGACCGTTTTTTAAAATGCCCAAGTGTCTGTTTTTCAAGAAGAAAAGTATAAAGCTGTTGATATGACCTAAAAATAGCAATTAAGAGACAATATAGGCATTTTGAATTTGGAAAAAATGACTGATAGTGGCTTTAATAATGGCTACTCCCCGTATCCTTGGCGTTTATTCAGTACTTGCTGTACCTACGCAAGTACGCATCCCCTCACAAATGAACCATACCCTCGACAAATATGTATTGAATGTGAAAAATGTCATTATGACAAAATTATTAATATTTGCGATTGTAATTTGTGATGAGATTGTTAAAAAGAAAACAGTATTACTTCTCACTGTTAATTTAAAACAATACTTTTAACATGTGCGGAAACCCAATGGCGGATGGAATCTCCCACGTTGATAAGGACATGTAATCATACCCGAATGTGTTTTGCACATTCTTATTTTAACCCTTCATGGTTAAATAACCAAGTGTCCTTTCATGTGATTATTTAACCATAAACAACATTGTATACATCGGTAAGACCTTTAGTTTGAGAAAGTTGAACATGACATGTTTCACACGTTCACATTCTATACAATCATATTAAATAACCAAGCGTCCTTTCATTTGATTACTTAAACCATAAAAGTTTTTTTTTGAATCGTCAGATCATTCACTGCTGAAGTTATACTGGAACGCGTTTAGTAGGAGTATTATTCTAGAACCAGAATCAGAACAAGAAGTTATTTTAAAAGACCGATTTATCTCTTTCAATTTTTAAGGTTTAACCTTTGTTGAAACGTCTACTTAAATATGGAAGGTGCTAATAGAAAGTGTTACAAGCTCAACCTTTAGTTTTGGAATACCTGGTGCTGTTTTACAAATACAATGTTTTCATAGCCTTCACAAAATAACTGAAATCGTGAAAAATTGCCTTTGATGCACTGAGACACTTAGTCACTAAATTAAAAATATGATACATAGAAATAAAAAAAGCAAAGGATTGACTTACCATTATTTGTATTTCCAAAAGCAAAGGCTACAATAACCATTGCCAACTATGCGCAACATGATGGTTCGCCTAAACTCCACCCCAATAGCGCGAGAAAATATATGTTATGATATGAGTTATCTTGATTACAGAAGTTACTGTTTCCGAAACCTGGTTAAGAGCTTACGTAGGCCATCAATAATTGATGGTTTGCTGTCCATGCCCATTTCTCTAGTATGGTCCTGGTCGGCATTTTTTTTTTAACATGGGGCCATTTGGATGCCATATCACGTGGATTTCATGTGTTCTATTTCATAATCTCAATTTTTGCTCATGTCGTTATAGATCAGCTTATACTTCGGACGTACTTTATTATAGTTCCAAACGAGTTCAGCAAATTTTCCGAGAAAAAACACGGGAAAGAGTTCCATATGTACCCCCCCCCTTAAAATTGGTGCACGGGATGCAAATTCTTTTAATTTATGGCTTACACTAACAAATACCCTAACCCTTAAGGCCAGAAATAATAATAAATGAAAAAATTGTTACATATAGAAATTTGAAATGGGGGTACATATGGAACTCTTGCCAAGCGGGGAAGACTTTAAAATAAATTAGGATAGTATTTTTTTACAACAATAAAAATGATCAATTTAAAATTTTGGCCCGGTCGGATTTTGACCAGCAAACAATTTTTTTTCCTTTTGAAACATATAATGTTACATAGGCAAAATATTTAAATATATCGTTGGCGTGCGAAAGCTGACGCAGAGGCTGATGCCTTGAAATATCAGGTACACGTTATGATCAACTTTAACATAATTCATTTCAATTAGCCATTCTGAGGTATATTGCCTAGCTTTTATTTATTTTGTTTTGTTTTGTTTTTGAATTGGATAACCCAGTAAACTACGGAAAGTTGCATAGAGTCATGCGAGATATAGCTCCTTTAATTAGTTTTTTGAAAAAATTGACAAAGCACACTAATTTTCAATAACTGCCAACAAATCTATTATAGATATGGTAAGCCTCATCACCCTGAACTATGATTTGGTCTGTTTCTTTCTCTCAGAAAACAGAGCATAATCGATCTCTAGACTTTTGGGACCAAACTTGGTGCCGGATATTGTTGACCCCGTCACTACTCAAACCTCACTATTTGGGATCAGAGACAAGAAAGTTTAATACAAGTCATTATAAACCATAAATCACAATGGGAATTGATGACGTGACTTCAACGCATTGGTTTTTCAATTCACCGATTTGGGATCAAGGTCATTAAGGGATCAATGAAGGTCATCTCAAAAATTTGCTTCTGGAATTGAAATTTATGTCAGGAAATCTGTTAAAGGCTGACTCAGAGATTTCTCGAGGATGGCGCCTACCATTTTTGTCACAAATCGTTTTTTTTACATGATCCACAATGCCTTTATATTATAAAACACATAAGTAAGCTTGCGTCATCTCCCTGGCAAAATGGTAGTATGAAACATGAACTCAGATGACTTTACTAACCTTGGGTCCATGACCTTTGACATCGTCCAAATATGAAGAACCCTTATTGCAACTTAACCCCCGAGTCGGGTTTAATCAGACCAAACTTTTCGCACCAGACGTGAAAAACGAAAACCTAAGCAAACTGGAACACCACCCATACATACATACACATAGGGGCTACAACATGACCCTCAATGACGCTTTTGTCTATAAGCTTTGACATCATCCACAGTAAATGAAACACCTACTGCACCTTCACCTAAAACCCCAAGTCCGGGTTTAAATTGGACTTAACTTTTCGAACAAGACGTAACATGAAACCAACCAAACCTGGAACACAACACACACGGACATGAGCCTTATCGCAAAATCCCCCTACTGCTTTTTCAGCCAGGGGATTAAAAACACAACGTTGTAATAAAATTCCCCGTCCCCGCATTGTTATTTTACTACAGTCCTCCTAAGGTACTGGTTTACTACACATAAAGCTTTACGGAAAATATTTTGATTCATCTCCAACTTACAGATTGACAATCTAGGTGGATGTCTTTACTATCTTTCAAAAACTTTTTAACCAAACGCCCACAAAATTTATATAGTTCAACATCACTGAAATCTGCCTTTAAGTATCAGTTCTAGTATCAGTAGTTCAACACTTATTTAAACCTGATACTTTCAGATTTCTTTCTTGACGCAAATCGAGTTTAGTTTAGTTTTGAAATTTAAAAAAAAATGAGAAATTCCCCTTCGAAACTTGTTCAGGATGTGAAAAAATCATCAAATTCAAAGTTCTACTGAGTGAGTCGAAAAATACAAGCCAATGAATATTTTCTCTTGGAACAAGGAAATAGAATTAGATAAATGTACTGTAATGCCATTGATAGTTCAAATAATAAGCTTTCATACATACTTAAATTTTTAAAATCCACTGAATAATAAAAGGTTACAGCCATCGAAGTCCATGTACCCAATTTTAAGACGAACACTGTCATTAGTTTGATTTAAGGGTGTTAATTCAGGAACTTAGTCAAATAGCGATTTTTTATTTTTTTTCATGTATAATGGGCATTAACATGTTCTTTCCATATATTTTAACGAATCTATATATATTCCTTTTTTCCCTATTTTGTTCATTTTTTTGACTATATGTTATTACGGCCCGCATTTTTGACAAAAAAAAATAATATGGGCTGAACTGCAAAAGGGAAGGTAACTTTCTCGCATTCCTCAATACGCGTCTGTGCTAATTGGCGCGCGTCGAGCAAAAGTGTGGAAGTAAGGACCGCATCAGGACGCCTTGATTGCATCGATTCGATGACGCACCCATGGTAACTTGAATCCAATTGTAAAATGGCTGCCCACATTTTAATTTCACGATTTGAGCCTCACAAATTGTTGGATTTTGATCATAAGAACCCAGATTTGAAGTATTTGACCTGGTGGAGAAGCATTGTTTAAGAATAAGAATGAACCTTGTGTTTTGGAATATTTGTAGCGAACGGAACAAACATTTTGAACAAAATGGTGATTTTCTCTGTGGTTCACTTTCGGCGATAATTGTGATTTTTTTGGTTCCCAGTGTTATGACGCCCTCGTGTACGCCTAAGGTCAGAAATACCTTTCAAACACAAATAAATGAGCCGTGTGCACAAACGATCTAAATTAATTATATAAACAGTTTTAATTGATTTTTACTTGATTTGGTTCAAGAATTTGGTATGTCCAAAACATTACATAATCAAAATTACACATACAACACACAGGAAACATTTATAACTGATACTTAATGTTCAAAAGAGGCGTTGCCAGTTCAGATGATATGTCCTCGTCAGCGAAGACTCCAAAATGACAGCGCACCGTTCATACAAAACTCAGGCAATAATTCCAAGGGAATCTTCTCAGTCCCCTGAAGGTAAGCTTGTCCAGCGGAGGAAGGGTGGTCCATCCCTCCTTTTCTTTCCCTCTCTCCTACCAAACGGTCCACTAATAAAATCCAGGTAATATACCAACATCAGTCTGTCGCTATGTCCTCATATCGGACCACAAACTGAATCCCTTTTTGATTTTTCCAAAACTGAAGCTCTTTGGCTTAAAAGACGACAGCAAGACAATTTAGCTATCAGCTCCGGCGGCATCCAAATATGAAATCCTGGCACTAGATGGAGAACTCAAATCTCCATTATGTAAAAGAGTAAAACTAGCTATAATATACTGTATAGCTTCCCAGAGCTCTAGTTCATCTCCTGACGTTCAACTGCTAGGCAGAGTGGGCCTTTCCAGTGAGAAGTATTTAAACTACTCACAATAACCATTACAAATCATTCTCATGCATAACATAAACCTTATTATCACTAGCCGTGACCAAATGGAATTCATCACCCGAATTACAACTCACTTCATATATAACTTGTGGGGGAATTCCCTAGTGCTGCAATATTTTTATCTCACAACCATAAACAAGTTTCTAAGTTTAGCATCCTTGGGGAATTCCCCACTTCCGCCTATTGTGCAATCTAAACGGCAGTTTTGCAAAACAACTTAGGGAAATCCCTTTTTCTCTCTTTTATAGTAACAAAGTGCTTTTCCCGTGAGAAATCTTTCTCAATAAAATTGAGAAATAAAATATTTTTACAAGTTTTTAATCAGAAAATTGGAGGCCATATCATCCTCCCCCTTAAAAAGAAAAAAATTTTTTTATGATGAAATGAAAATTTTCCAAAATCTGGCTTTATACCTTTAACCATGTTGTGGTTAATTTTTACATACAGTTTACAAAGTGTAAATTTTGCACTTTTATAATGTTCTATGCATTGCTGAGGCCGTCAGTCTATATTAAACAACAATTGTATACTAAAATTCGGAACAAAATTTAGGCAGCTTCTGGACAAGGCATCATCAGCCAGACATTTTCTTTTTCCTTTGATGTGTCGTATGTCCAGATTGGGTATGCTTGTAGAGTTAAACTCCAATTGTTAAATTTCTTGTCAGGTGGAGTTGCTAATTTAATCATCCACAAAAATAATTAAAATACAATCATAGATTAAATTGGGTACATTTGTTTCCCCAATATGGCATCAGTGCAGTTTGGACTGGATCTGACCTCAATCTCACTTTTATTTGACTCACTGAGACGCTGCAATTTGGTCGGCTCTGAAACGCCTACATCGATGTCATGGTTTATGACATGTGCTTCACCGGGTACATCAGGAA
>JAMKCH010010248.1:0-40540 GCA_023653785.1 Ophioderma brevispina | reverse complement strand
CAGGCGGACGCTGTTTTCTTCGGCACTTAACCGAGGTCAAAGTTCCATACTAATAAATAACACAACTGTACTACGACTGTGCGTAAATACTTCACAATCGTCATAGCAACTACAAATATGCTATAGCCCATGCTATTTAAAGCCATTTTTAAATCTGCAAACAACTCCGTGCCCGATCTATGCGACGACAAACTTTCTGCCATAAACCACATGCCTGATGATGTTCATTAATGTCTATGATCATTTTATATTCGAGGGGGCCCCTGGCGAAATCAACGAGAAAATGCATTTTTCCGTGCCTAAGTTTTAGTTGTTTGGGCTTGGGCGGTAAACATCCAAGTGTCCACCAGTGAGCTCGCCTATTCAAGATGAATGTCCGACCTCTAGCCTTTTATTACTCCCAACTCTGTGGGGTAAGTGCGATCGCTTTGTATTTCTACTCTTTTGAACTTAATAGCTTTTTGTAAATGTACGTTCATCGTTTTCGCTGGCCTATCTTATTGAGTACATTCTTATGACTTAAATTGCACAAACTTTCATAAACTATCTACATGTACATTTAAGGATATAATCGGCACGAATATTTTCTGCACACTGCTATTTGAAAAGTAGGTCACAACCCAAGCGAATAGGCGGGGTAGCCCGTAGGCTACCTCTCGCCCAAAAACCAGATGACTTTTGTCAGCTTACCACCCACCACCCACCCGGACAAAGCCGGCAGCCCTGCCAACCAACTAGTCCAAATTGGCCAGGGCTCCTGGAATTAACACTAGGTATAGGGAGTAGCACGGATATTGGTTAAATTCCTATGAAATTATCAGTTCGCTTTAGGTGTTTTTCATCACCGTGGACCCGAGGGAGGTCGAACCATACGTAAATAGAAAATTTACTAAAGCCTGGTAGTGAGGGAGGGCGATACAGCAGGTGCTATAAATCCCCCGAAATGCCCCAAGATACTTACGAACTAGTCTCCCACGGCTTCTTTTCAGCTCCACTTTGATCTGTGGTTTTGACGTATGAAATATCACTAGAAAATTAGCAAAATTCTGTTATGTTTACCGCCACTATCTCGTTTTAGTATTAATCCTGGCCGAACCTCCCAAATGGCTATTGCTAAAATGCACTGGTTTGGAAATTTAAAACTACATAAAATTTCAACCGGCTTGGTAACTGCTCTCTTAGCGATATGCGAGTGACACTGCGCTGCATAATGAACAATTTTATTATCGTCAATTGCAGATTTTCCTTAGTAATTTTGGCCCTTGTTTCGTTAGTAGTCGATGCACGTGGGCACATACATATTTGGCACTAATTGTCCCCGATATTAATATTGGATATAATATTTCATTTCAAATATTCTACAACCATAAAACATAACAGGTTTATTATTGAAAACAAGAGCACGAAGGTACAATGGCTCGACAGCAGTTCAAATTAACAAGGCTATGTGGATACTTTGACCTCTGAAGACTTTTATGCCATCTGACTTTTGTCATTACAAAGAAAAAATCAACGATGTCATGTTCAAGCTCAGCTCTTATTTGTCAAAGAAGTCTGAAGTGTTAAAAACAATGATTCAAATGACAAACGTCATGTGAAACGCCTAGAGGCATTTCATTAGGCGCTGCTCAGATGTGTTTATTATTATTTGAGAAAAAAAATATATTCTTTTTTTATGCGTCCCTGCTATGACCAAGACCTCGCATTTAATGGAATAAGTTAAAAATAGCTTAACTATTTAATATCACACTTCTTCTAATTAAAGCCACTATCAGCGATTTTTTTTTCAAATGTCACAAATCGCGCCTATTTTTCATCAAAGAAGTGGCATTTTTGCACTGTTTGTTTGGAGATTGTATTAAAGACACATGTAAGTGGCTAAGCCGACACGACTATTTGTCAGAAATGATGATTTTTTATGATTTATAATAAAAGTCGATCCGACTTTTTTAGGTGTAGAACAGTCGTAAATGGGCAATCTTCATGACCGCTTTTAAAAATGCTTAAGGGCTGTTTTTCCACAAAGAATAGCAATATACGTGTTGATATTACCTAACTCTGCAATTTAGAGACAATGGGCATTTTGATGAATTTGAAAAAAGATCTGATGTGTATTTAACATCAAAAGAAAATGAATGGCTTATTTTTGAAAGTATTGCTCGCGCGTGCCGCATGAAAAAAAATGGAACTCGCTTATCGCTGTCGTGCCACAAGTGCGCGCACTGGACCATTATTTGCTGAAGTCTGGGTAAAATACAATGGATGAGCCTAATTCATTAAAATTAAGGACTGGAAATAAGGTATATTTTGGTTGTGTGTGGGTAAGGGTAGGGCCTACAATGATAAATAAGTAAGAGTCAATTTGTGGTACCTATAAAATACAAGCTGTTCTTATATGAATCATAGATTCATGTTGGAAAAATCAATTAACATAAAAAAATACATATAAACGACAAAATCTGATGTTTTTTTTCAATGGTGTTTTATACTTTTTATGAAGGATCATCACAACACCATCTAATTCCAAGCTGTTCATAATATTAACAACAATCGTTTCCATACTGCAGTCTAACCTTGAACTAGGTCAATAAAAAATGGAGGGGGGGGTGCTTTGGTTCGATTCAAAATCTGAATATGTAGTAATGGGCCTCAAATCATGTAAAGTACCACAAATTAAAGAATGGATAAATAATAAAAAAAGAAAAATAATAGTTTATATAAATAAAATTAACACTCACGTTAAGACAGACCACTATGGAGTTAACATATGCTCTCCCCCAAACCAAGGGCACATTCCCATTGGTTGTACTTGTACATACGATGACATGAACTGACCTTGTGCACTCTGGGTATCATATATCATACCCAAACACACAGGGGGTGGTTAATTTTCTAAAGTATATTGGTGAATGAAGGGTACCGAACTGACTGTGCCAGGGAATTGAGATTTTACTAGCTCATCGTGAGAGAAATTAAACGATGAGCTCACCTGTACCTTTCCACCATGAATGTACGGTTTTGGTGGGCTTGTGAAATTGATTTTCCCTACTCCTTGCAACTTTCCGTGGGTTAATTATCATATCCAGTCCCGAGAATGCTTTGTTATACAATTAAAGAGAACACTGTCACGTTGAAAATAGTGCGGCCCTCAAGATTGGTCAAATTGATTTTTGCATGGTTGGTACAGCTTCTATATACATTAGCCTCACTTGAAATTATTAGATCAAATCCACGTCCCTTATGGGTAAACAAACGATTTTATAATTAATGTCGCCGCGACATTAATTTCAGCAGACGACGGAATTGGCGCTTAACGCAAGAAAACGCACGCGGTATGCCTGTTTTTCCACGGTATGCACGCTGTTTGACCGGTCTCATACCTTTGGTGGTTTTAATATCATGAGTACGAGTCTATGATATTTCTGTAATAATAATTTTGTGTGATTAAAGTAATCGAAAACTTAAAAGTTAGCCTACATATTACCTGATGTATTTACCTCTATTAACGTCCGCTATCTGTTTTTTGAGTATGTTATTTATGTTTAAAATGCATCTCTATTATTCCCAATGGCCTAGACTCTCATTTGAGAGGCAAATTGAAGACATTTCATATTTTGGTGAAAATGTGCCATTGCCGCTTTTAAGTAAAAGCTTGTTTTTAAAATTGAATGAACGTGGTCAGGTAAGGAATAATTTGCAACCGATTTTAATTCGTGCGCATGACATGTAAACTTAACGCCATTTGAATGTGTAATGTTTTCTTTTTAAGTTATCATTATTAGAGAGAAAATATAGATATACGATGAAGTTCAATCATATAGCTTATTATAAAATGTGTGATTATTATTTCTGAACGTTTCAAACAGCTGTGGGAATATGTGAAAGAATAATTGTAAACATCCACCAATGTATTCATAAGGGTTCCAAAAAAATACGTTCCCCAAAAAATTCGAGAACATTTCGTTACATAACTTCACTTGGAACTGGATGTTTAGAAAATTATAAAGTTTTGAAGATAGGAAACGTATGGCGCAGCCACAAAAGTAGTTGCTTTTCAGAAGAGAACGTTTATGTGACCGTACAGTTGAGTATATACACAATTGTTTGCTGGAAATGATAGATTAGGGTGTGTAGAATAAGAAGCTGCCGGGTGCCACCTGGGCATCCTTGGGCGTTTTGAGAAATCGAAGATGGCGTCGCCATAAATGATAATTATCTATTCAACCCTATATTATGGAGTTACTAGATATACTATAGGATCCAATGAACAAGTGTATGGCACTTGTAACATTAAGTCATACTTCAAATTCAAAATGGAAGCCAAATTCAATAATTTTAAAATATGCCCTATAACAGCAATACCTGCGATAAAAATAGACATGAAGTACTTAGGTTATGTTGTTAGACACAATAAATGTATTTCTGATACTTTTAAAATTGTAACATGACGTCAATCAATATGGCAGCCAAAAACGTGAACAGCTTCAAAAAATACTTGACACAAATTACTACTTGACACAAAGTATTACAGCCTTCAAATCGAAATCAATGTTTCAATAACATTAGAAATGTACCTTTGATCCTAACCAATGTACAACATACATTTCAATTTGTTTTAAATGCACCAAAATCGAAATAAAACCAATATGGTGCAAAGTTGTCAAAATACCATAGAATTACATTTTTCACATATATTGCACTCAATTTATAATTTTACCCATTTTTATTTATCGGGATTACCTGGTATCACTTGATCATAGGTACATTTCTAATTGTTTCATTGACACAATAATTTATACTTGAAGGTAATATTTAGAAATTTGTGTCAAGTATTTTTTGGAAGATATTTTGGCTGCCATATTGATTGACGTCATGTTACAACCTTAAAAGTATCAGAAATACATTTATTGTGTCTAACAACATAATCTAAGTACTTCATGTTTATTTTTTATCGCAGGTATTTGCTGTTATAGGGCATATTTTAAAATTATTAGATTTGGCTTCCATTTTTAATTTGAAGTAGGGGCCTATGACCAGGCGCGTAGCCAGCCCGGTGGTTCTAAGGGGGCAATTTCCCGGTAGGTGCAACAAATGTCCCGATCACAAGCAAAAATTTCCCGGTCGCAGGGCAAAAGAATCCGAAAAGGGGCTGATTTAACATGAATATCCATGTTTTATTTCCCGATTTCCCCTAAAGATTTTTTTTCAGAGGGGGCACTCTGCCCCCCCTTTTCCCCCACCTGGCTACGCCACTGCCTATGACTTAATGTTAAAAGTGCCATACACTAATTGTTCATTGGATCCTATAGTATATCTAGTAAATCCATAGTTTGATAATATAGGGTTGAATAGATGATTATCATTTATGGCGACGCCATCTTGGATTTCTCAAAACGCCCAAGGATGCCCGTGTGGCACCCGGCAGATTCTTATTCTACACACCCTAATCTATCATTTTCAGTTTTCAGCAAAAAATTGTGTATATACTCAACTTTACGGTCAGCCATAACTTGGACCATATCTCTCCGACTATGGCCCATAGTATTAAAACTCTAACAGATAAAATTGCCCAGTGCAATGATGTCATCAGTGCAGATGGAGGAAACATTGACTATTGAGTCTCACCCTGCATAATAAAACAAGCTTATATTGATTTCAAACATTACCTCTTTTTTCATAAAAAGACCAATATGCAAGCAAAGAAAATGACTATAAAGCTTACATCTCATTGTTTGTTTGCGTGCATATTTGCCTTGTTTGTTTATTTGTTTACCTATGCGTTAATGTTTTAAGCTTATTTACTTCAGACCGCAAGGAATACGAAGGAAATGAAATCATTGTTATAAATGGATATTTCTTCACTTTAGACTTTGAATACGGCAAAGTGTCACTTTTTTTGAAAACATTTTTGGAAAAAGAGAGTGTGTGTTGATGCCAAAAGTGCTTTTTGAAAAGCAACGACTTTTGTGGCAGAGCCAAACATTTCCTCTCTTCAAAACTTTTTTTTTTTTAAATTTTCCTATCATCCAGTTCTAAGTAAAGTTATATGCAACGAAATGTCCTTGAATTTAGGGGGGCGGGGGATACTTATTTTTTGGGAACCGTGTATATGTTTAGGTTTATTATGTAGGAAAGAAAACCAAAACTAAGATTTGAACGTGTCGTAATTGAACAAAGTTCACTCGCTAAAGAAAGAATTTCGCCATTTTGGAAGATGACAATCCACTCCATTGGAATAATCACAGTACGTAATACCCGCGTAATCCATGATGTGCGAATTTTCACTCTTCTACATTTAGAGAGTGGTACTCTGTACTCTTAATTCAACAATGACTGTTTTATTTCAAATGCTATTAATACAATTTAGCCAGCAGCTGTTAACGATCCTCACAGGCTCATATTGTGGATGGATTCACTACGTTTACTTTCATAAAATCTATGCTTTTTAATCTGTAAATGTGGAATGTAAAAAAGACTTTTTATGGCTCTCATATTGTAATTGGAGCCTTGTCTTGTGTAGCCGTTTCTGGATGTCTTGGAAGAAAATACAGTCAAAAGCCACTTTTTTGGTCTCACCTGAACTTTGTTCTGACAGAGACTTAGTAATCACTTTTCTGTCTGTCTGAACGTCCGTGTGTGTAAAAAGCTTCTGTACGATTTATCTGGAGTTCAGTGTGGGCTATGATGTAACTTGCTGGAAGGAAGCGGGGTGATGAATTCTCAACCTGATTAGATTTTGGGCGTAAAATGTGCTAATTAAGTATCTTATTTGCATAATTTCAGAACATTCTCCTGTACAAGGCGTATGTAACTTGGTGGAAGGAAGCGGGTTGAAGAGTTCTCGATCTGATTAAATTTTTGGAAAATTTGATATGTAAATGAGCTAATATGCAAAAATCAACAGCTTTATCTTAGAAATAGTATATACATCGGATATGCAAAATTCCTGATGCGCATCATTTTTGCAATTTTTAAGTATGTGAAATATGCAGGTAACGTATGCAAATGAGCTAATTAAATATGCATAATTGCTGTATCGCTGAAACGGTATACACCGGATATGCCAAATTCCTTTGCTACATGAACGATTACTATGCCATCTTTTGTGTGAATTATATTTGCAAAGTGCATGTGGGCCAATTAAAAGGGCATTCTTTGATGCAAATGAGCTAATTAAATATGTGCAATTACTGTATCACTAAAACGGTACATCGGATATGCAAAATCCCTTTGCCATATGAAAGATTATCATGTTATGTATCTTTTGTTAGAATCATAATTGCGATCAAGGGCCGTGTGGGTAAATTAAAGGGGCGTTCTTTGAATATTTTTAAAAAAATGCAACTGCCAATATCTGGATTCTGGAGTTCATGTGGTGCAGTGGATCAGCGCTCGCCTCATACGCATAAGGTTGTGGGTTCGAGCCCCGTTGTCGCCAATGTGTTGTGCACTTGGGCAAGGCACTTTACCTCGCTTGCCTCTCTCCACCCAGGAGTATAAATGGGTACCGGCATATGCTGGGAATGCAAAACAGACTCGCTGTGCGGGAGGAGTGGCGAACCCCCCACAGCAACATTATATGAGGGAGTCTGGCCAAACGCCAATGACAGAGAGATGTGCACTCCGCCTGAGGGCGCACCATTTGCATTGGAGTTCCATCTATAATACTCTTATAGCTATTTTAGATGGAGTTCATCACAGTTAATTAAAGGGCCATTCCGTCATTCACCAATAGAGGTCTTTCACCTCACTCATGCATAACCTATAACAAAGGTGTTAGTTCCCGTAGTATTCCTCATTCAGATCAATTTAATACGACCTCACAGTACTTGTGCTATTCAAAGTGTGACCCATACTTTTATGCATACATATCCAACATGCATGTCGTTCTTTAGATTTAGGGTCTCCAGAAATTTGGAATGGACTTTAACATTCCCGGCAAGATGGCCGCTAATCCGAAACGTGGAAGACCTCTATTAGGGCCATTCCATCATTTACCTTTTCAAGGACCATTCCGTCATTTACCAATTAAAGGGCCAACCATCAATTTACCAATTAAAGGGCCATTTCTCAATTTATCGTCAATTACCAATTATAAGGCTATTCCTCCATTTACCAAAGGCCCATTCTATCACTTACCTTTTAAAGGGCAATTCCAGCATTGAACAAAGGGCCATTCCTTCATTTTTGCAATTAAGAGGTCATTCCTCGATTACCAATTAACGGGCCACTCCATTTAAAGGGTCATTCCTGAATTAAAAGAGCATTATACAATTTTCGGAATTTTTTTCTTTGATTTTTTTTTAATGGTAATGTATTTTTCATACAGCCTGTTTTCATACAATTTGAGGAAGAGCGCCCTCAAGGGTTAAGCTTACTATTGAAAGGCATGCAATTTTCAAAAATTTCCTGCCAAAATTTTTGATTTTTTTGATGGGAATGTATTTTTGCATCATTTGAGGAACGGCGCCTTCAAGGGAAGCTTAAAAATTGAATTAAAGGAGCATTATGCATTTTCCAAAGGTTTTGATTTTTTTCTTTGATTTTTTGCATCATTTGAGGGAGAGTGCCCTCAATAGTTAAGCTTACAAATTGAATTAAATGGGCATTATGTGATTTCAACAAATTTTCTGAACAAAAAAAAATTCTCTTTTTTATGAAAATGTATTCTTTGCATCATTTGAGGAAGAGCGTCCTCAAGAGTTAAGCTTACAAATTGAAATAATGGAGTAATATGCGATCTTCAAAAAATGTCCCCCAAATTTATTATTCGTGTCATTTGAAGAGCGCCCTGAAGAGTTTAAGCTTACAAATTGAAGGGGCATTATGCATTTTAAATATTTTTCTGACAAAATGTTTCTTTGATTTTTTGATGTGTATTGTATGCCTGGAGGGCAAACAAAAGTCCATTCAACATAAATTACCTTCCATGATAGGGCCCTGTAGCTAATAGGACTAAGCGATATCATCATCTGTCATCAAGGGATGGAATGAGGGAACCTTAGGCAGCACACTGGGTCAAGAATCACCCTTCTCTATATGTAGTTGGATTTCCAATGTTTCTAGGCTAATATCCTGATATATCCCCTTATTACGGAATAAAGCAAAAGGTAGCTATATTTGCAGTAGCATGGGGGGGGGGGGCACATCCCCTATTTGGTTTTCCAGTCGTGGGAAAGATCTATTCAAGAGAGCTATATAATGGCCCTGAGTGACCCCTTAATGACCTTTGACCTTCCCATCTGCTACCCCATAAAAGGCCCCTTGTCTCAATATATAAGCATACCAAGTATAAACTTGATCCATCATTGCACTACAGTGCTACAATATGTTGAAAAAGTGCCAAGCTAAAGTGTATACTAGAGCAATATAATGACCCTAGGTGACCCCTGGATGACTTTGACCTCATCTGGTACCCCACACAAACCCCCTTGTCTCAATGTATCAGCATACCAATTATGAACTTGATCCATCACTGCACTAAAAGCTACAGTAAGTTGAATTATTATGCATCTGGTGTGCAATACTGCAGTGCGAGTAGCGCGTACCGCCCAACACTGCACAATACGCAAAAATATTGGGCAACTGCTAAAGCAAATAATCTCTTTTTATTAGTTTTGAAGTCAATTTAAAACTATTTTTGTCAAGTCAGCTTCCTCTTGCATAATAATAATAATATTGGATGACTTTTTCGGTTGATAACAGAAAATATCGCCCTCGCCAAGAAAATATCAGGCTCGTTTTCGACTCGCCTGATATTTGATCTAGGCTCGGGCGATATTTTCTGTTATCAACTTCAGCCATCCAATATTATATAAATAATGTCAACCAAAAGGTGTATACTAAATGTTTGACACACACACAAATGCACACACATACACGCACACACACACACACACAGACAGACACATGAATCAGGTTGACTTAAGGTCTTTCCGATTGCATCGGACGACTTAAAAAGACAAGACACACCACAGTCAAAAGTCTGTGCCTAGTTAATTTATTATTTTACATGTGCTCAGTAAATAATGATCAGTTCTATTTCATAATTTCATAATTACAAAACTTTGATACACCTATTTGACATACATAATGAAATTATATACAAACCATAATCTGTTGTATGAGACAATGTGTACAACATTTATAATAGCAATAATTTGAAATGACCCCATGTCCAACATTTGAAGATTATACATGACACACAAAGTTAAAAGATAAGAGTTGTCATTACCAGCATACTTACTATGCAACCCAAGAAAGTTTTTTCTGCTCAATATGCCTACTGTAGTGTCACCAGCACCGTAAATTAAAGGTGTGTGTTCCGATCGTCTTTGGGACCCCCTGATTCACCCGGAACAAAGTATCAATTTTTTTTATATGAGATGGAAGGCCGTATTTTTCTCATTGGCGTCCTGAAATTTGAGCCCTCAAATCCATTTCATTCCCAAGATATAAACAAAAAACCGGTGTGAGAGGCCATGGACAAAAAACAAGGAAAAGGGGGAAAAACAGAAAAAAAGGAGTAAAAAGGCCAAAAACAGGCTGAAAATCAAAGAAAAATCTAAAATTTTGGCACTAACAAAATTTCAAAAACGAGGAAATCCTCTTAAACAAGGAAATTTCACACCCCTGAAAAGAACGCCGCTTTAATGGTTAACCATCAATATTAGCACAGTATTGAATAGGGCTTTGTAATATGCATTAGTTCTTCTACCATCAAAACTGCAAGTTTGTTTCCCACAGTACTTGATGGGGTGTATATACAAGTGCCAGGCTCTCATATCAAGTAGAGAACACAATAGACATGAATTGGAACAAGCACCTTTAAAGTGTTTACTAGGGTTTGTTACATTTTGTAGTGTAACAGGTGGGGGGTGGGCAGGGGGCACGTTGTGGGTAAGATTGATGAAAGTTGAACGTGTGTGATGTGCATTATTGTCTGTCTGTACACCGAATTTGCTTGTCTGCTTTTTCAACACCAATTCAGATTTCAAGGTGACGGTGAAAAACTTGCGTCAACTGACTCACTTTGTCACCCAAAAAAATTGAAGGGCCATATTTGCATGCATCGGGCCAAAATAATACACAACGGGAAAATGATCTTGCTCCCTCCCCCAAACACCAACCCTTGTTACGCTCCTGCTTTAAATTGTTTATAGTTTTCAGGGTTTTGTTACACCTTTTAAAGTGACAGGAGATTTCTCTATACAAATTTCTCTCAAATTGCACTGAAATGGTCATAGACCACCTACCGAGAACGTTTCAAAAGTTGATTGGACAATCAAGTACAAAAGAAGAATGCAAAACCTTGTTTTGATTGAACTGCCTGCTATCGTAATCGTCCCTATAGAAAACCGTGCTTTGAATTTCTGTTGTGCACAACAGAGATTACTAAATCATCTTATTACATAAAGGCGGCGTATTCGGCTTATTCACTTAAGGTGTGATCTAATACATTGGTACGTATTCTAAATATGCAAAGAAACAGGGTTTGAAAAAAATTGGGGGTGCTGCTTTCTGAAAATGTCCTCGTCTCTTTAAACACTAAAATGTGTTCATAGTTAAAAGGTCACACAGTAAAAGTATAGGAGACAAAACTTTAGCAAAAAAAAACAACACTAAATTAAACACTGGAATAAACACAGTCAAGTATTTACATTTTAAATGCATATGCATTTAAAAATTATGATTTAACATCACTTTTACTTTTAAATTTAAATCATAATATTTATTTCTTAAACATGGCATTTAGTTCTTTGAAATACATATGTATACATAATTAGAATTTATTAAATGCATGGGTGTGTTTCATCCAGTGTTTAAGTGCTTAAAGTTGACATGTTTGCAAAGGTGTTACCACCCTATTCATTTATTGTGTACATTCTTTGAAGTGTAACAAACACCCCACACCCAACGAGGGATTGAGTTTTGAGCCTTTAGAAATTATAACATAAGATCAGAGGGTTGTTCCAGATACAGACTAAGGAGTGTAACTTTAGACCCTGGTTTAAACCAGGGTTAGAATGATATGATAAGACTAAACTATACAAAATATACACAGGATGAATATTTTACACTCAACATGTGATATTAGCATTTTTTCACCTACAATGATTCAACTACGTTTTCAAGAAACTACACTTTGTTCATCACCCAAAACTAGGTAAAATATATTTGCGTTTGTTTATCCATGTATGTTCTGTTTTATGTGCACGCATCTTGCCAGAGGCATGCGCTACACATACATCACACACTGCCTCTCCAACGGTAAAGGTTGCATGTAGTTAGAGAAGGAATTATGAATTAAATACTTTTTTTTTTTTTTTTTTTTTTAGAATTTATTAAATGCATGGGTGTGTTTCATCCAGTGTTTAAGTGCTTAAAGTTGACATGTTTGCAAAGGTGTTACCACCCTATTCATTTATTGTGTACATTCTTTGAAGTGTAACAAACACCCCACACCCAACGAGGGATTGAGTTTTGAGCCTTTAGAAATTATAACATAAGATCAGAGGGTTGTTCCAGATACAGACTAAGGAGTGTAACTTTAGACCCTGGTTTAAAGGTGCAACGAGAGATTTCAAATAACAGATGTCCCTAAAAAATGTGAAAATTCTGATTTTTGCCCTGATGTAAAGCTTTCCATCAAAAATATCCCCATCTAAAAGGATTTAGCTGAGAAAAGATTCTTTGGTACAAAAATTGTGAAATTTCTAATTTCGTATAGGAGCAAATACGAAATTCAGCCTATGTTTTATATTGAAATATAAGCAAGTTAAAATCACCTTTTTTTTCTCTCTTTTAAGACATTTCTCTAGCCAAATACACGGTAAGAGATCTATTGAGTGTCTAATCTATATGAAATTGCTATTATAACACAATATCTGGGTGCCTCAAAATCTCTCGTTGCACCTTTAAACCAGGGTTAGAATGATATGATAAGACTAAACTATACAAAATATACACAGGATGAATATTTTACACTCAACATGTGATATTAGCATTTTTTCACCTACAATGATTCAACTACGTTTTCAAGAAACTACACTTTGTTCATCACCCAAAACTAGGCAAAATATATTTGCGTTTGTTTATCCATGTATGTTCTGTTTTATGTGCACGCATCTTGCCAGAGGCATGCGCTACACATACATCACACACTGCCTCTCCAACGGTAAAGGTTGCATGTAGTTAGAGAAGGAATTATGAATTAAATACTGGACTAAAGCCCATGATATACTTCCAGTCGCAGCGAGCGATTTATGCTCGTGAGCATGCGTAACACTTGATCTTGGGCTAAAATCCGGTGTTGCGCACGTCAATCGCTCGCTGCGACTGGAAGTATATCATGGACTTAAGCTTGTTTTAGGCTAAGAACTGCAATATTTCACTATTATTCTTTACTGAATGAATCATAATCTACATCAACAGTTGCTTGTAGTTGCGCCAACACTATTCTATATCGATTCATGGTGTAAAGAATCTTGCCTATTTGGTGGTGAACATAGTATAGATTGGGATTCATGAATTCAAAGATTGGGGTCACAAATTCATAGATTGAGGTCACATGGGGTCAGAGGTCAAGCTAGACCAAGAACCACAAACACACTATGGCTGTATGCCTTTGAAGAAGCCTTGAATTTCAAGACCAGAAAAACTGGATTGAATAATGATGTGCACAAGCCCCCCAAAATCCTTCATTTCGTACAGGCGCAAAAAGACATCGGTCTCAGTTAACTTACTACATGGTGTATGGGCTAGAACTATACATTTTTTTAAATCCTTGTTACAAGACACTTTGGTTACATTTTTTAAAGCAATCCAAGCATTTTTCATTTTTATCCCTGTATACCATTTTTACCCCCCTCCTATATTCTGCCCACACTTTCATGAGGAGCACCCTTGCTTAATTTGTTCATTAACATTCATAGAAGACCAATCCATTGAGAAATGAACCTTTGCTCTCCATTGACACAGAATTGTTCCAGATGACCCAACTATAAATGGCAAGATCCCACAATGGATTTTTCTGAATTTTTTTTTTTACAGGGTAATAGCTCTTGTATGCCCTAATATCAATTGTAACAAGACTAGCCTCGCCTAGTATAGCTGGTCGGATATTTGAATGTTCAAAAATGTTTTTGTTTTGCAATGTGGTAGAATGATCCGAGTTGATTTGGGGCTGAGTTGACTGAGGCCGAGTTTGGGAAATATATACCTAACGGAGGACCAGTCAATTTCCTATTTGATTTGAACTTGACTACACTTGATACTCTAAACCCTGGTTTAAGCACAGGCTTTCAGAAATAATGACATCACTCAAATTCAAAAGTGGCTTTTATCTGCAGCAACAAGCAAATTATATCAACTGGTATTGCACTCTGTATTATCTGTCATTCAGGGTAGGCAAATTGGGACTTTTTTAAGGTTTTGGTAATCTCCTGCCACTCTAATGGTGCATTCAGAATTTATCGCTGTCCATTGGGCGACATCGCTGTTGTTGTACAAAAACATTGTGCATCATGGCTTCACATCAATAGGCAATAGCCATGTGCCGCATGTTTCTTGCAACTTTATTATTTTGTGGAAAAACGACAGGGATGATGAGAAACAGCAAAAAAGCAGTTATACCAAAATGACATCAATGCCAACTGTCAAAAATCCTTGAATTGGATTGAACTTGATTGGTCAATACCGCGTCGTCGCTCGATAAAGTTGAACTTTTCTCAACTTCAGAAATTCATCGCCGAGGCATCTGCCAATGCCCAGCGATGCCAAGTCTTGTCGCTGTGACACCGTCCAGTGATGGAGGAAAATATCGCGCGATGTCACCAGACGTCAGCCGATGCATAGTGATAGAGGTCTGAATGCACCATTAGCCAGATGGCCTTGTTGTTAAAGTCTGCCTTACCCATATTCCAATGTGGTACTTAGCAAGCAGATTACTCAAAGGGACATGGCACATTTTGAGCAAATACAAAGTGTAACTAAAGGTCAGAACCTAGACAAACTATACCTTTTTTAATCCTTATTATGAGACAAATACATTGGTGCACATTGAAACACATTTTGATTTGATTTCAAATTTACCCCTGTACTAATTTTACCCCTTATTTTACAAAGTTCCCCACATTTCCCAGAGGTTGGACCCAAAAATTCTCATTCAGCACCTTTCAAACTATAGAAAAACATCTTCAAACCTTCTTCCCCAAACTTCTAGAATGAGATTCTCATTTATAACTATTACAGTGTGATATTATATAACTACTTATATGTGTTATAACCTATACAGGTTCTACCATGGTTGGAAGGACAAGGATGATAGAAACAGTCAACTACAAATATCCACATCAAGCACAAATATATAAAAAAAAATCCAAAAGCTTAACAGTTACAGGTGAACAACCAAATATATAAATCAAAATTTGAAATATTATAAATCCAGGATACAAAACAAAAAATGTGAATCTGCCAAATAAAACAATACAATAAAAATAAACAACAAAACTTCCTGGAATATTTTATTAACTATTGCACTATCTACCTATCAATTGTTTTATCAATCTCCAGAATTGTACAAAAATAGTAATTGCAAAAAATGGTGACAGATATTTAAAGGTGGATTTTGTGATTATATTCTTTTTTGTTTATAGCCTTGAGAAGAACATATTCTCCAAATTTCAATCGATCCCAATCTTACAATTTGGTGTTATGAGCAAATGTTTGCATCAGTGTCCCATAGGCCACTGTGCTGTAACTACTGTCCGTTCACAGACAGAAAATTGGATACAATATACTAAAGGGGGAGCACTGATATAGGAACGACGTATGGGTATGTGCAGTCCTTATGACAACCATATCGCGCTTCTCCAGCAGTTCTCAAGTGTCCCCAGTTGAGGCATAATTGAGAAAAATTTTCCTCATAAGCTAAATTTTAGCCAATTTCAGTTCCAAAGCCTGCAAATTCCTCCAAATTTCAGTCCCTAAGGCCCTACTTTGAGAGACAAAATCAGTTCCCAAGGCCCAAGTTTGGAAATTGGGGCCACACATCCCTATCTGAAAAAAAGTCGAGTGCCCACCAGGACAAAAGCTAACAGTTAAGATGATGCAAAAATCATAACTTTTTAAAGGTGCATTTTGTGATTCCAGCACCCTCTCATTGTTCACTAGATATCCTTAAGAAAAGCTCATTCACAAAATTTGAGTTGATTCCGATCTTGTGGTTTTGTGTTATGAGCAAATTGCTTGTTTCCTACAGTCCCATAGTCCACTGTGCTGTAATTTCTGTCCATTTACAGACAGAAAATACAAAATGACAAATTTCTTACAGGTACGACCAAAATTGCACATACGCATGGGTTACTAAGGCTAATAATGATTTAGATGATATAAAAATCTCAACTTTTTCGAGGTAAGTGGGGGGGGGGCAAGGTTGTGGATCACAAAATGCCCCTTTAAGGTAAGTTTAGGGGACAAGGCTATCAATCATGAAATGTCCCTTTAATGTGTTTTTGCAAGATTTAAAACCTGATTGCAATATAATGGGAAACAGTTCCATATTTACCCCTCCTTTAAGATTCTAGAGGAAACAAATTATTTTTATTTATGGCCTAACACAAACAAACACCCTAACCCTAAGGCCAAATATAAAAAATAATTTGTTAGGCCAAGAAAACAAAAAGTGTCTCAGAAGATTTTGTTTAAAATTGGTTTTTGACCGCATATTTTTTTTTTAGGTTTTACTCACTTGAATTTTTTTTTTGTCAAACATTTTAGGAAAAAAAATGAAAATTCGAAAAATTGAAAAAAAGTGGGCCAAAAATGCATAAAAAAAAACAAGAAAAAACGCATTTCGCATTTAGCATTATTTTCTAAAAAAAACCGCATTTCGCATTGCGATTTTTCACATTTCTTCTGAGACAAACTTGGTTTTTTTTGGTCTTACATGAGAAGGGTACATATGGAACTCTTGCCAAGTAAAGTAATCACATCACTATCTGTAAATAATCTTATTAAGAATATCTTACATTATATCATCGTATAAATGTCAGCAGCAATCAACAATTTTATATACTAGGTTATTCCAATTGGCATTCACACACCCTTGCACCAGAGGGTGTATTGAGTCCATCCCACAATGCACCATTTGGGGAAATTTCACCTCAATAAGCTCATGTGATCCCATAAAAAATCTTATTCTTAACACATAAAACCCTCACTTTTGCACTCATTTTAGCCCACAATACTTAGCATAATCATGAGATGCCTTTTGGTTCGTAAACTTCTTGAACACCAACATGTGTTTAGTACAGTACAGTATAGGCACATTGCAATGCATTGTGGGATTGATTCAAAACACCCTCTGCTCTTGCACTTACAAATGCTACAGCTCAATAGGTTACAGTGCACTCACATTAAGTTGTCAGTTTGTCTCCGGAAAATTAAACTGGTGTGAATGCAAAGACTAACCAGAAAAAAATATGTGGATTGAAATATTCATTTGAATGTGCATAGAACCCAAGCCAAAACCGTACTGAACCCAAGTTGAATCGGCATGTAACCAATTAGACAACAATTTGTCTTGAGATTTAAAAAAACTGACGACAAAAAAAAAAAAAAACTCCAACTTACTGACAATATTTTTTAGTCTGCAACACCTATAACTTATATTAACCTGTATTAACCTATAATCAAGCAATGCATTACAAAATCTAACAACAAAATAGTGATATTGGTGCTAATGTCAGGAATTAAGTAAAGATGCTTAAAATGGATTTACACAGCTTAAATTTCCACACAATAATAAAGTTCATATTTCTAATAATTTAGTATGTAACTTTGTGTAAGAAAATGTTTGAGAAAAACATTCATTTTATTATAATCAGTGAAAAGGCATATTTTTGTTCAGTTTATTTGTCAAAATAAGCCTTTTTACAAATTTTTCTTCCTAAAATATTTTTTTCTCAAGAAAATCTTGGACTAAGTACACTGACTGATACACAGGCGCGAAGCCAGCCCAGTGGTTCCGAGGGGTCAATTTCTCGGTAGGTGCATCAAATTTACCGATCACAAGCAAAAATTTCCCGGTCGCAGGGCAAAGAATCTGATAAAGGGCTGATTTAACATAAATATCAATGTTTTATTTCCCGATTTCCCCTCAAAACATTTTTCAGAGGGGGCACTCTGCCCCCCACCCCCCGGGTACGCCACTGCTGATACAACACTACTTTTTTTCCAAATTAAACAAAAAAAATACAGAGGGAATACAACCACTTTTTAAAGACCAATGAGTAATAACCCATTTATTTAAACCTAACTTGGAATTAAAGACAAATTCTATTATTTGGTCGATGTTGGGGACAAAAACCCTTATTTTTGTATGTTTTCTTACAATAACAGTCATAAAATTCACAGACTTTGCACAAGTCTATGTATTCCATATCTTGAATATAGACTAAAATATAAAACATTTAAAATACTGAAATTCATCTTTGTACAAGTCTTTGAGCTTAATTGTCCCAGCATACAAAAAACACAAAATGCAGAATTTTGGCCAACTTTCTCACAAATTGATTGAATATAGAATTTTGACTTTTATTCTCAATTAGGTCTAAGCAAAAGATTGAGCTATGTTCCACCTTCCAAACATAATTTTAAAAAAAAATTTGCAAGGATGCAAATTTGTCTGTGTTTGTGAGAATCAAATTTACTTGAAAGGACAACACCTATACATGATTCAATGGTAGAAATTCATTCTCCTATCTGGATGCTATGAGAATCACTGGGAGAATCAATTCTGTGATTCTCGTCGAATTTGCATTCCTGTCTTGAATCGGGAATTGTACAAGTAAACACTGACGCAAGACCGGCTACACACTCCATTGTTCCTGCTTAATATTCAACTTATTGCTCAGCTTTTCTTTAAGGATGCATGAATGTCAAATGGAATCGTCCTTCACTTTGTACAATATATGTTATAAACTTTCCTTCTTATTACACGTGTCGCACACTCGGACCTGCTCATCCCATCCACGCGATGGGACAGGCCGTCGATGCTGGGAGCAGTCGTTGCATACACCGTGTCCGCAGGCGCGACAGTGATGCTTGCGTAGTTTAGATGTGAATTCCGTTTTGCAGACACAGCATTTGATGATCTCGCTGTCAGGAATCCAGTAGGCTGGTCTTGCTGCATCTACCATTAATCCTGTCAGTTTGAAGGAATAAGAAGAATACTATTAGTCATTAGTTAAGTTTTGGGGTGATACGGATTACATCTAGTTGAGGCGTCTGTATCAGGCGAGGGCGCAGCCCGAGCCCAGATACAGAATCCGGACTAGATATAATCTGTGTCACCTCAAAACTCACCTAATAAAGATTTTATCATACCCAAGCAGAACAAAATAAGCACAAACATATGGCCTAATGAAAATTATAAGGGTGATTCACAAAACAATACTTTACGGTAAATTGACTGTTGGCCTATTGTTTTGAATGAGTGCAAGGGTGACAAATTTTCAACGACAAGAATCTTTGAAAATAAACGGCCCTAAAATCATCTTTTTCCTGATTCATAAACAAAATTATTGATCTATTTAAAGTCTTTTGGTGTATGTGAGAGCGATTATGCTGAAATCTTGTTCCAACTCGATTCAACATTGCTAAAAATCGCCAAATTAGAGCAATGATTTACGTAAAAAATGAACACCAAATTTTTGGTTGTTTGTTGTCATGATGCTTGGTCACGCATACGCAGTTCCTAACTGACATGATACGAGCATGCAGACGCGCTCCGAGGGTATGAAACGAGATATATCTAGTCAGTAAATTCCTGCGATTATCCAATGAAAACCGAGGGATCTACTTGATGGTATGATGAATATAAAGATCATGCAACATCTAAAATTAACCAACAGAGTACCTTTTTTTTTGATCTTGTTACTACACCTTGGAGGCCTGTACCGCACAACACGCACTCTAATAGTTGGAGGTACAAGGGTGTTAAGAACATTTGTACATGAAGTTTTGAAGTGATGAAACATCTCATCAATACTCATATTAGAACACTTTAAGTTGGCATTGTTAAGTTGTATATCAAGATCACATTTGAAAGCAACAGAGTCAACTTTCTTGAAATACCTGACTGTAGGAGGAGGTTTTTCTCTATTGCAAGATACATCTTACCATTTTATGGTCAGAGCCATGATATAAACCAACATCACTTTATCTGACTAAATCTTTGTCAATGGGATAACTCACCAAGTGGGTATTGAACTGCAGATCCTAAAACACTAAATGCTGTCTGTACAGCCTCCTCAACCTTCCTAGCTGCTACTAATTTACCTTCATTAGAGTACAGAGGGTCACTCACCTACATGTAGTGGGTATTGAACTGCAGATCCTAATACACTAAATGTTGTCTGCACAGCATCCCTAACCTTCCTAGTTGTCACTAATTACCTTCCTCGGGTCATAAAGGGATAACTCGCCTAATGGGTATTAAACCGCAGATCCTAATACACTAAACATTGTCTGTACAGCCTCCCCAACCTCCCTAGCTGCTACAAATTTACCTTCCTCAGGGTCCAAAGGGAAACTCAGCTGGTGGGTATTGAACTGAAGATCCTATAACACTAAATGTTGTCTGTACAGCCTCCTTAACCTTCCTAATTGTTACTAAATTACCTTCCTCAAATCACAAAGGGTAACTCACCTGGTGGGTATTAAACTGAAGATCCTCATACATTAAACATTGTCTGAACAGCCTCCCTAACCTTCCTAGCTGTCAGTATATTACCTTATTCAGGTCACAAATGGTAACTTACCTGTGGGTATTACTAAATGTTTTCTGTACAGCCTCCCTAACCTTCCTAGCTGTCACTAATTACCTTCCTCAGGTCACAAAGGGTAACTCACCTAGTGGGTATTGAACTACAGCTCCTTATACACTAAATGTTGTCTGCACAGCCTCCCTAACCTTCCTAGCTGTTACTAATTTACCTTCCTCAGGGTCCAAAGGGTAACTCATCTAAAGTGGGTATTGAACTGCAGGTCCTAATACACTAAATGTTGTCTGCACAGCCTCCCCAACCTTCCTAGCTGTTACTAGTTTACCTTCCTCGGGTCACAAAGGGTAACTCACCTAGTGGGTATTGAACTGCAGATCCTAATACACTGAATGTTGTTTGCACAGCCTCTCCAACCTTTCAAAGCTGTTACTAATTTACCTTCCTCAGGTCACGAAGGGTAACTCACCTAGTGGGTATTGAACTGCAGATCCTAATACACTAAATGTTGTCTGTACAGCCTCTCCAACCTTCCTAGCTGTTACTGGTTTACCATCCTCATCAAGCTCCTCAGGTGCTGCCTGGATTTGTACTTTTCCTGTGGAAGTAATAATGATGAGAATGTTGCAATTAATGAAGGTGGGTTGTTTACACAGGGTTCGGCCCAGATCATTTATTGCATATCCGCCATTTTGGATTTTTGACCAATTTCCCTAGATTTTGTGGATTTTGAAACCAAATACGATTTTTTCTTAATTTTTGGAGTCTTAAAATAATCCTTATACAATTATCTTTCATTTAAAACATGTCAAATGCTTATCTTCCACTTAATTTTCTTCTGAAGACTATTTTTGTAAGAACCTGAAAAACAATATGCTTGATGGCTGCCATCTTGGACTTACAGCGAAATGTTCATTTTAATTTGCTAGTTTTGTTGCATTTTGAAACCATTAACAATTTTTTCTTCAAATTTTATGTCAACAAGTAATTCTATAACAATTATCTTTCATATAATACAAGTTAAATGCTTGTCTTCGACTTAGTCATTATTTTTTAAATAAATGATCGAGCCGTCTATGTACACGAAACCCTGTGGTTTAAGAATTACCATAACTTTTTGGCCGCGTAAGTTAAACAGCAAGACTGTTACCTACGTATGAGTTATTAATCCACATTGTACCTGTCAGATCAGTATATTTAAATAAATGTCCTTAGAAATCAACAAAGGCAATGGTATCCGAGTTACAGACCATGTGACCTGATACCAACTTTGGGGAGTTTCCGTAACCTGACACACTTATGAATTGGGAAATCCTTCACGGAATAAAGCACAGGTTTATTCCGTTACGGTTTCCGAATTCATGTCCGAAGTGTGTCAGAAAAGTGTGTCAGATAGGTCAGGTTATGGAAACTCCCCCAATTTTGCAAATTTAGTCACATTTTAAAACAGATCTTTTACAGTGCCAAGTTTCAATTTTCTTATTTTCACTCACAAATGATAAAAGACAAATATTCAATGTTGAAATTGCTATATTTTGTTTTTACACAGTGACGTGTTTTATTTAACATCATCTTTTTGCATATCTAAATAAATTGGAAGTTGATTAGTTAAATATATTTCAAATTTAACTTATTTTGGCAATTTTTCTACTAAGTTTTAATAACGTAAACACAGTCCTCTGTGGTTCAGTGGTATATCTCACGCCTAGTTAGCGAGAGGACCGGGTTCGAGAGCATGTATTTTTCGTCTTAATTTAATTCAATGCTCGCCAGTTTCTCAGAGTTTCTATAAAATAAAAGTTTTAATAACAGTATAGAGCAAATCAAGATCGCAAAATCTTCAAAGCCGTTTTCTCGAAAAGCGTATTTTGCAAATACGTCACTGTGATGTGGCCGACAAAATATAGAGGAATATTCATGGAACAAAAAATAAGTGGGGGCTCTTTGCCGAAATTGACAGCAAAAGTTGGAATTTTTGGTTGAAATTCTCTCATTTACCGACGGAAAATATCGCCATTTTGAATTTGAGACGCGTACTTGAGTCAGTGTGATGTCTGGACTTTTTCGCTAGGAATTCTGGAAAACCGGTTAAGTCCGCAATAGCATAAACTAATTGCAAGTGAAAAATATCGCAATTCTTTTGTCAGTCAGTCGTACACTACATTACTTACCGGTTTGCATTTTCTCCTCATAGCACTTATCACACACCCTGACTGGGACGTCTCCCCACCCCCTCTCTGGTACCGGGGCTGTGTGCTCGGAGCAGTTTTTTTTTTTTTTTTTTTTTTATATCTCATGCCTAATTAGCGAGAGGACCGGGTTCGAGAGCATGTATTTTTCGTCTTAATTCAATGCTCGCCAGTTTCTCAGAGTTTCTATAAAATAAAAGTTTTAATAACAGTATAGAGCAAATCAAGATCGCAAAATCTTCAAGACTGTTTTCACGAAATGAAAGTGGGTCTCTATGCCGAAATTGACAACAAAAGGTGGAATTTTTGGTTGAAATTCTCTCATTTACCTGATGAAAATATCGCCATTTTGAATTTGAGACGCGTACTTGAGTCAGTGTGATGTCTGGACTTTTTCGCTAGGAATTCTGGAAAACCGGTTAAGTCCGCAATAGCATAAACTAATTGCAAGTGAAAAATATCGCAATTCTTTTGTCAGTCAGTCGTACACTACATTACTTACCGGTTTGCATTTTCTCCTCATAGCACTTATCACACACCCTGACTGGGACGTCTCCCCACCCCCTCTCTGGTACCGGGGCTGTGTGCTCGGAGCAGTCGTCACAGAATCCCTCCCCGCAGGCACGGCAATGATGGATCTGTTCAGTCGTGTCAAAATGTTTCTTGCACTTTTGACAGTTCTGCAAGTCATAGGAAATGTTAAGACAAAAGATGGATTAGTTAAGAATGATAAATACAGCAGAAATAAGCCCTTTCCCTTTTCCAGCAAAATTGCAACTGTGCATGCTCCATTCGTTATCATTGTGTACCAGAGGTGTTTTGAATCAATCCCATAATGCATTGCTGTAGTAAACATATGTCAGTACCTAAGGATAAAAAGTGTTCCAAAAGTTCAAACACAAGAGATTTCATGATCATGCTAAAAATTCCCCCAGTACTAACACTTTGTGGGCTAAAATGAACATAAAAGTCAAGGTTTTTATGTGTTAAGAATAATTATGATTTTTGTGTGATCACATGACCTTATTGAGGTGAAATTTCCCAAAACTGGTGCATTGTGGGATTGACTGAATACACCCTCTGATCGTGTACTAAAAAAAATTGTGATGTGGTACTATTTCAATGGAGAGAAATCTGCGTTCGTTATAAAATGCTTCTTACGTGTGTGTTCACCATTCTTTGATTGCAAATGCCTTCATAGCACTTGCATATACTTGCAATGAATTAATTCGGTTTTGTTGGAACTAATATGGTGACGTGCATGAAAAATCACAGAAATTCCTGTTTTAGTGCACACTCAGCCATCAAAGGAGGTTCATGTTCAGTTTAATACACATCGGTTATAGCAGGAGCATGTGCAGTTGCAACATTTCAGAAACAACGAAAGGATATTAGTTACTCAGACAGAAAGCAATCATTAGATTTAAATAAACATATCAATTACAATATATTACTAGGTTCTGATTCAGATGCATTGTACTCACTAGAAATATTATGACTCCTATCAGGAGCCTTGTTCACTGACTGTGATCGTGTGGTGTTTCTAGAAACTGGCAGTCTTTTGTGGCAAAGATGGTGAAGGTTGCCATTTCCAAGATGAGTTGGTCATAAATCTAACATAAATCTAACAAGATGACACACTGGCTCAAGGCCGTATGGATCAGAAACAGGGGACAAAACACCATGAACAAGGATGAGGGAACATACAAACTAGATTAGATTTATGACCAACTCATCTTGAAATGGCAACCTTCACTTGTGGCAACACTATCTTTGGTACAAAAGACTGCCATGCAATTTCTAGAAACAACACATGATCACAGTGGGAGTGAACAAGACTCCTGATACTAGTGATAGGAGTTGAAATATTTCTTGTTGAGTTTTCACAACGATCCTAATGAATTTATAAATTAAACAAAAAGGAAATCAAAGTTTAAACACTAAGGGCACCCACAAAACATTGCGCACACCAATAACTTACTGTTATTTGTGAATTAGGCTTCCAGTATGGCGGGGCAATTTGATCTGTCATCCACTGGGTGACCATCTTGGTTGGCTTAGCCCCAACCCAGGTGACTGTGTCAGCAACATAGGATATACCATCTACTAGTTTCCTGGCAGCATTGTGAGTTCCTTGTAATACTGTTTGTCCCTGCATGAAAATGGAGTTACTCAAGTCAACCAATCCACATTATGTACTTACAGTGACAGGAGATTCTTTTGACAACGTCAGCATACCACTTTATTGCTACCTGTTTGCATTTTTCTCGTAGCACTGATCACACACCCTGTGGGACGTCTCCCAACACCCCTCTCTGGTCCCGGGGCATGGGTGCTCGGAGCAGTCGTAACCAGAATCCTCCCCGCAGGCACTGGCAATGTGGATCTGTTCAGTTCGTGTCAAAGTTTCTGCACTTCTGACAGTTCTGCAAGTCATAGAAATGTTAAGAAAACGAGGGATAGCTAGAATGATCATCTAACAAGATGACACAAAAGGGCCAAAGAGGCCATATGGATCAGAAGTTTTAGGGGGACAAACACCACGAAACAGGGAGCAGGGAGCATACAAAATAGTAAGATTTAATGCCAACTTCATCTTGAAATGGCAACCGTAACGGGGCATTTCGTGATCCACAGCCTTGTCCCCCCGATACTAAAAAAGTTGACGATTTTATATCATCTGAAACCGTTAGCCTCAGTAATCCATGTGTGCCCAAGCTTACGTGCAATATTCGGTCGCATCTGTTAAGAAGTAGCATTTTGTCTTTTCGGTCCGTAAACGACCGAAATACCGCAAGTGCCTAGGACGTGCAAAATTAACGCAATAGCTAATAACACAAAACCGCAATATCGGGATCTGCTCAAATTTTTGAGAATCAGCTTTTCTCAAGGATATCTAGTTAGTGATCAATGAATAAAAAAAAAAAGACGGTGCTGAAATACGAAAATGCACCTTTAAAGCGCATGAGGAGATTCCCAGAAAGAAGCGCCACCATATTTTCTCGAACCCCGGTTTTTACATATTGGAAGTGCTTACCAATGTATTAGATCACACCTGAATTGAATAAGCCGATATGCAATCTTTATGTAATAAGATGATTGATTTAGTAGTTTGTCGTGCACGACAGAAAGATCAAAGCACGGTTTCTATGGGACTGATTACGATGGCAGGCAAGTCAAAAAAGGTTGCGGGTTTCTTTTGCACTTGTTTGTCCAATAAACCTGCAAAACGTTCTCGGTAGGGGGTGACAAACGATCCAGTGAAATTGAGAGAAATTTGATCCTAAAAAATTCTTCCTGTTCAACACCCTTGGTAACAAAAGACGGCAGTCTGAAACATCATACCATCACTTCAGAGTGAACAAGGCTCCTAGGAATGATAAGAGTGAACATTTAGTGAGTACCAGTATTCATGGTCTGAAGCTGAATTGGAACCTAGCACCTATTGAGTTTTCGCAACGATCCTGATGATTTATTTTAAAAAAATAAGAAATCAATGATTAAAAAACACGGAGAGCACCCACAAAACATTGCGCACACCAATAACTTACTGTTATCTTGATGAATTAGGCTTCCAGTCAGGCGGGAGCGATTTTGATCTGTCACCACTGAGTGTGACCATCGGGTGGGCTTGCCCACCCAGGTGACTTGGTGTCAGCCAACATAGGAATTTTTTATTACCAGTCACTAGTTTCCTGGCAAGCCTTGTGAGTTCCTTGTAATAGGTGTCCCTGCACGCAATGAAGTTACTCAGTCAACCAATCCACATGTATGTACTCTTACTAACTCCCTGAGGTCGACCACCTTTCTTACAATATCTCTGATTGGCTCATTACATGATATAAACTTATATACCCTCTGAGTAACCCAATCAAAATAGACCTGCTATATATCTGTTCAAACATTGAGCTTTCTAACCATGTCTCAAATTGACTAAAATTCATCATATAACCCAAGGTATAACCAATCAAATTCAGTGTATCCTCAGTGGCTTGGGTATGCATTTCTAAAAATAGGGCCCACACCATAGAGCTAGAATATTAAACCAAGAGGGGGATCGCGTTGTATTATGGAATAGCCCAGGCCCGTAACCGTTTTCTCACACACTCGCGAGCCATCCTTGGGGTTGCGCAACCAGCCGGCGCGTCGCCGCAGGTACGCACCAGCACACGCACCTACAAATCTGTGCGTCATGTGTTATGTATCAGTGTTGCATTTCCCCAGATTCAATGTCTGACTCGGCGATTTTTTTGCCATAATATGCGAAAACCAATCGATGGAAGAAACCATGCACTCTAAAAGATTCCTGCATCCCTGATGAACAAAAAGTCTCCCGATGGCCCCTGAAATTTTTTAGGAAAAGAGATATATTTGAGTCCAATTGATAGCATGTGGAATCGTTTGTTATTGTTGTTTTTAATCGCTTAGTGTGTGACGAACGTAAAATACGGCGTGTCTCATAAATATGCATAACGACTTTCCAAATACGACGATACGTAACCAAATATGGTGGTGCCCAAAAACAAGGTAATGAAGTGCGTTTGCTCATTATAATACTTGGGCACCTCGATTTTGGTAACGCCGTTTGTGGAGATCCGCTTGGTCTATTTATAAGTCATTGGGCCCACACTGATATCAGAGTTACAATTCTTTTGCACAATGATACGCAATTTTATGCCCCAAAATGTTTATCAAAGATAAAATCAACTATCATAAGCTGTCATTCAAGTTGCTTTTGGAAGGAATAAAGCTGGGGCCCAACAGCAAGCTCGAAAACCTTCCCATCATGCCAGTGCCATCAGAATCTGGGATCTGCCAACACATGGACCTCTGTTAGGGAATTTGTGCAAATCAACATACCTTCCCCTGTACTATGTATATCAAGCGTCTGAAGAGATTTATAATGCATATTCGGTATGATGTCCCTTATTAAAACACAACTGCTTCATAGAATTATTTGAAAAAAAATCCAATGGCCAGATATTGAAATATCAACCACATTAGCATAGAGGAGGGGAGGGGGGGTACTGTGCATGATTCCACAGGTTGGACTGCCCTTCTTGTGTACAGAAATTTATCCTATTTATTTACACTGTGATTACCCTGTTATTATAGAAAATGAAAGCAATAACTGCTGCTTATGGGAAGGGCTTCATAGCGTGCTGTTGATGGGGGTCATCATCACCCCAGAACGTCCATTCTTCGGTGAAAAAAAACCAGCCAACCTAACCCCATGCCACCCATTTCCTGATCTCTGTTCTAACTGCAGTTATTCTTGGGTCTAGGTTTCCATACCAATTGTTTCCTATGCGATAATGATACCACAGTTCTGCATTCCATACATATCTAGTGATATACAAAACAAAAACAAACAATTAGAACATATAATTATAGTCCAAATTGCATCTCCCCAGATTTGAAATTAAAAAATAATAATAATACTTCCTTTTTGTAATATGGTCCCATCTCGGTAATACTTGCTTAAGCGGATTAACTTGTTTGGCCAAACTCTAATCCCAACCTGACCTAAACCTAACACCGACCTAACCCCACCTAACCCTCAAAACAAATCCAAACCCTAACCGTAAAACTAACCCACCCCCCTAACCCTAAAATCTAAAACCTAACCTTAGCCCGAAACTAATGCCCAACCTACTGTAAAAATTTAACCAAACCTAACCCTAAACACTAATCCAACCCTAAATCCAAAACTTAATACTAAAACGACCGCAATCTGTACCCTAAAACTAACCCAAACTTTAAACCCAAATCCTAACCCTAAAACTAACCTAAACCTTACCCTAAAACTTAACCCAAACCCTAAAACTAAATTCAAACCCTAACCCTAAAGCTAAAACCCAATCTGTAACCTTAAGCTAACTCCAAACCCAAAACCCTATCCCTAACCCCTAAAAACTAAACCCAACCCTCGCCCTAACCCTAAAATCAATACCAAAAATATTGGACACTTGGCCTGTGTGGGCCTCGTCCAAGCAATACGGGTCATTTGTATAAGGTTTTGAACCCATTTTTAAAACTATTTTTATCAGTCTGCTTCTACGTGCATCTGTGTTTCAGCTTTACATTATGGGACTAATCGTGGCATGGTAAACCTATAATTACCATGCCTGGAAAAAGTGGGGAATTGGGAATGACATAACGGGAAAGTTTGATATTTGGAGGGAAATTTCTGTCCTTTAAATAAAGAAATACATAAGAATTGAAGGGAAATTTTTAATCTTGTAGGCAACTTTGGCAATCTTGAAGGGAATTTAGATTGTATTCCTGGGAACTTTAAGGCAGTTTTTGCCAGCCCTGCACATATCATTTCATGACATACCACTTCACCGCAACATCTAATAACATCAACAAACCCATTGGCCATATCAGTCATTAGCATCAGAGTTTTCAAGATATTCCCAATGTAACCATACCACAAGGGGTTTTGAACTAATCCCATGATGCATTGCATGTGCGAATACTGTACTGTAACTAAACATTTGTCAGTCTTGTGTAGTGTGGGGATTGACTCAATAACTCTCTGTACCAACTGAACATACCTGGGCTAACAGACATTGAACGAGAACTTACCCTGCCCAGGCATATTTGACAGACCAAACCATGAGCTATCTGCCTCAGAAGATGCCCTTGGACCACCACGACCTCCGCTACCCCTCTCTAGCATTTCTGCACAGTTCCAAATTGGTTTAAAAAAAGCTCATTAGTGCCAATAACAACGACATAGGTACGAGTATTACTTCTTGCATGCACACTATCATTATCAAGATTTCGTCAAATTTGGACATTGAGATCTGGTAGAAGTTCACCGTTTTGTACAACTTTAACCAATTTTAATCTAACCAAAATGTACCCAGACAACCCGAAGGAATCTGTTGTCGCCAAAATCAACAATGGCATTTTAAGCTAGCGGGAGGAGGGATAATGATATAAGTCTAAAACTCTAGTGGTAAATTTAGGGCCCAACCTGTTTTAAAAACAAAAAAGGTAAAGGGGACGACCTGGTACACAGGAACGGAGTGGCCATCTCTCTTTCCAAAGCGATTTTGGCCAGACTCCACATATACTGTTGCTTGTAGTGGATCGCTACACCTCCTCTTACAGTGAGTCTGTTACCATTCCCAACATTGAATGCAATGCCGTACCCCTTTATACACCTGGGTAGAGGGTGTAATTGAGGTAAAGTGCTTTACTGAAGGGCAAAACATATTGGCCTCAGTGGGGCTCGAACTCACACCTTTGGGGGGGCGGGTCGGGCGCTTTACCCACTGGACCACATTGCCCTCACATGTACTACAGTGGAAATACTAACAATAGTCTGGCCTGCGTATTGGCTTACTGACAATGCCTTGATTATAGTTCAAGTAATAGTATGTTGGGGGGAAATGTTAGTTTTTTTGGGAGGAATATCAACATTTTGAAATTTTAACCACTTTTGGGTCTAAAACACTGATTTTTTGGCCAAAATTTGGTGATTTTGAGACTACATCACTGATTTTTTGCCAAAATCTTTCCATTTTTCTTCAGTGTGGGGGATGGGGGAGACCAAAAATTAGGGAGTGCCTCATACATCACACTGATTGTGGCCTTTTTTGTCGCATTTGACCTGCCTTTTGACCGGAGTTGCCAACCAACATCCATGTTTGAGTATCCTCGCCTTTAAATCTCTCACTACGACCCCCACGCCCATGCTACTCAACGACACACAAATAGCCTACTCCCTTGCATATAAAGACTTTGTTATCATACTGATGCTGATACTGACACCTCTTACTGGGGTCTATCATGTGTTGCACACATCATCTTTCATGTGATTCATGGTCTTTGAGCAGCGTTCACGACAAGACTAACACCGCACTTACAGGTGAAATATTCATCAGGAAAGGTACTGGTATTGCCCGGTCTATGGTCTCCACTGATTTCTCATTCAGTACCTTCAATTAAACATAGTAAGAATTAGCATTCAAGAATAGTAAGTTAGGTTTGATCACTAATATTTAAACCAACACAGCGTAGTGTCTTCAAACTTCCCCTAAAATAATAATAACCAGGTTTATTAATCTCAAATCATGGCCCCTGACCTAAGGCATCCATATTTTTCCTGTCATATGAGCAGTTTCATAGAGATTAGGCATAGCCATAAGCTTTCTTACCAATTTTACTAAAAATGTCAATACAGAAATGTCCTAAAAGTGGAAACAAAAGGCGATTAATTATATTTTTATCTTCAATTACAACATAGGATGAATTACCCTATTTTAGTGCACCGGAGTTTGTCGCGATTTAAAACGGCAAAACGCGCGGCCCGTATTTGAAATGCGCGATAATGCGCGATTTTTAAAGTCAAAAATCGCGAAAATATCGTTTCCTTATGTTTGCCCTACTAGCACCAGGGACACGAAAAAGTCTTTGGGCAAAGACAACTATGCTCAACTTCCAAAGTTGACATCCATGTTCTTACTTTTTGCTCGGCTGAAAAATTACAGAAGCCATCTTATCCCTGTATTTTTCCCCCTTCTTATTCCAAATACAATATTTGAATCAGATGTAGATGGCGCTGCCGCGGACTGAGGCCTTTGCTCATCCCCGAGAAAATTTACTTTTCGCACCCGGGGATTGGGGAATCCCCGGCCCCGTCTCGATGACGTGATCGCGTGACGGGTTTTTCCTTTCCACTCTTGCCCCTAAAAAAAAAATGTGTGGGCAGTTGTTGTGTTTCCTCTCTGCTGCATCCCTACCGAATTCCCGTCCGGGAAAATACTTTCCTACCGCGGCCAGTCGCGAATTTGTTTAATTCCCGAAAATATTAATTATATCCCATGGATAATATAAACCAATTATGAACAAGACACCCCAGCGTACCCGATATACCGCACGTTGATTAGCTTTGATAGGGCATGCATATTGTTTGTGTAATGCACCGAAGCGCAACATATCATGACGCTTATCACATTGAAAATAGTCGTGGTCATCGTTTTCAATTATCAAGGTTAGAGGTAGGGGTCTACGCTAGGATTATTTATACATTTGGACTTATTTTGCACTTAGTGGAAGCTTTGTGAGTCATCATTTTCGCCGACGTTTGCATAATAATGAATTTTACTATTAATATTATCAGTTTGTGTTTGTTTATTTGCAATAACATTAAAAAAGGTGTTTTTTTACAAATCGTGAAAATTCGCGCTGGACCAACAAAATCGTAGATAGACCCAAAATTCGCGATTTTTGCGCGTTTTGCGCGCTCGCGCAAACTCCGGTGCCTAACCTATTTGCCTCATTAGGAATTAGAAATTTCACAATTTTTGTATCAAAGAAATAACTCTCAAGCTTAATCCCTTCAGATAGGGATATTTTTGATAGAAGCTTATTTACATCAGTGCAAAATAAAAGAATTTTAAATTCTTTATTGGCACCTGTTAATGGCATAATCTCTTGTTGGCAACCTTTAATCAGTACATTCATTCTGCTGATTTTTTATCCACTCATCTTTCTTCTCTCATAAATAAACGTTTATGAATCTATTATAAAACCCATGACCCTGCTTAATGCATATTCTTTATGAATAGTGCAATAATTCTGCACAGCACAGCACAGTGCATTATTCCTAAGCAAAATGAGCAAGAAGGCCAACCTTTTTTTTTGGATAGGATATCCTCAATTCCAATGGAGTTTATTGCTTCCCTATGCAGTTTTTCGCGGTCCTCGATGGTTAAAATAAGGTGCAAGGAGAGATTTCACATCTCAAGTTTGCTTCAAAATTTTTAATAAAATTGGAAGTACTGATTTTTGGCCCTGATGTAAGCTTTCCATCAAATAATGTCCCCACTTGAAAGGATTGCTGAGAAATGTTCTTTGGTACAAAAAATTGTTTTAATTTTCCCCCTAATTGAAGCAAATACGAAATTCAGCGATGTTTATATCTTGAATATAAGCAAATCAAAATCGCCTTTTTCTCTCTTTTAAGAATTCTGTAGCCAAAACAAGGTAAGAAGAAATCCTATGAGGTCTAATCTATATGAATTACTATTATGACCACAGTATTTGGGTGCCTCAAAATCTCTCGTTGCACCTTACGCTAGTGTCATCTGGCTGGTTAGAAATCGTTCAAACATATGTCAACCAGTTTACTATAAAAACTACACCCACCTTCAGAGCATGGAATATGACAGACAAGGGTCTTGGTGATTAAAGAGCTGTTTTCTATAAGTTTTGACTGCTTTCTGTAGCTTCCTGAAATCTGTAGGTGGTGCAACGGTCTGTTGTACCAATATATTTGCACCCAAAGCTTGAAGCCGCCATGGCATGAAAGCCGTTGCTCCTTAAAATCGCTCTTGAAGAAGGGATTGACTGGCTTCAGGCTGCCACCAGTGTACGCTGCGACGTTATTACTTTTTATGAAACACATAATTATTTACGAGATTTGTATTGTGTTTTCGAAAACCTTGTCCAGGTTTACCTGACCAATTTCCCCTGACTGATATGAATTCAACAAACCGTTGGGTTAACGGTTTAGGGTTTGAGTGGGAAGTGGGGTTGGGGGTAATAATTAAGTTATTGAATCTGTAATGATCAGGGGAAGGTCTAGTTAATCTGGACAGGTACACTTAATAACATCAACAGTGACATTACACCAAAAGTATTTGCCATCTAAGGTTATTATGTAATATGCATGATGATCATGTCAACAAAATCATGCTTCCCAGTTCTGAACCAAGATCAAAATGTCCACAATGCAAAGGCTATGGCATACAACTGCATAGCCTGAGAGGTGGTGTGTGTGATTAGTTTCCAGGGACTTACGTTACCCACTTGCTGGCGATATTATGAGCTGCGTACAAGAGACGATTGTCATGGATGGACTTGTTGTATAATAAGAAATCCATGAACTTTTCATCTTACAGGGTAGAGTAATGTCTTGCCCCTAATAGAGGCCAAAAATTGGCTGCCAGAGTTTGTAACTAAAAATAGACACAGTTGTTGATTTTTGTCAAATACCAGATATGGTTGTCCATGTTTTCTGAATTCTTTTTCCATTGTTCTATCTAAAACTATGGTTGTACTCATTTTCAAATCACCCCAGCGACACTCGTTATAACAGCAATGATCTTATTTAGAAAATTATGATTTTAAGCGGTACTTTTTCTTCCGTTTCTCAAATCCGGCATACACCATTATGTGAAGTGGCAGAACAGGTGTAGGCAGAATTCTTCCCGCAACCTTTATTCTCATGTCTTACAAGTGTCACAATTTCCCTGTACTTGAAATAAAATCTGTTTTTAAAATGTGCTTCATAATTAACAAAATAGATTGAATCCTGTCGTCACCCCCTGTTTGGTCAACCCTTGATTCATAAGTCGGTTTTCATGTTTCTGACTTCTTTTTAAATTTTCTATATTATCTATTTTGCACTTATTTCAAATCCAACTGCTATATATTTTGCTGGCCACAGGATAGTAGACTTAAGGTGGGTTCATACATCATCGCAGATTATCTACAGAGCTAGCCTTTTGTACATTCTTTTACGCAGTGGGTATGTTCAGCATCCAGCACGACAAAGCATTTTCGATAGATTGCATCGGCTGACGTCTGCTATGAAGTATGAACGGCAACCATCATTGCTCATATGTTGACAGATGGAGCATTAAGGTGTTTCTTGGCCCCAACATCTGAGAAAATTTAATAAATGTGTTAATCCAACAGTTTGCATATCTGCATGTAACAAAATAGAATCCACACTATGATGTATAGCTTCAACAGTGAGAATCTGACGATTCCTGTTCACAATTTTCAGGTCCGTAATTTTCTGTGTGGAGTTTGGGTGGCCGTGAATATTGCATGAACAAAACAAGAACATTACAGAAGAACCCCAATCCGACGTAGTGATACTGTAATTTTGAAGCAACTTTGGATTAATACTGGGAATGGGAAGGAGTATTTGTTTTTAAAATTTATCAGAAACATGTAAATTCTGAGGTAACTGTGATAAACGAACGAAGTTGAAGTGAATATACATGAAAAAGCAGTGTATCACAATTACCTTCACCCAATGGGAGCGTAGGAGTTGTTGCAATGAAAAACAATAACGGCGGCCCCATACTGGCTATCGGAATCTGGCATCGCTCTGATGCCGCCTTCAGCTCCGGTTGTGAAGTGATCAGATACGCTCTTAGAGCCATTCCAGGGAACTGGAAAAAAGATCACGGTGAGGCGTGAGTCCGGTCTGCAGGTGTGCGATAAATGACCAAACTCTGATGGAAGAAACAAATGAGAGATTATGGATAACAACTCTGTAAAAGTAATGAAACATACCTGTGGCAAGATTATGACAGTTGACAGTTGTGTAATTATAACATGTTAACTGGGTGGTAATCCATGTCAATGTTTGGAAGTGCATCGCAGCATGTCATGCATTTTTTTCTTTGTGGGTGATAAGTAAAACTTTGACAAATTAGTCCCCCTAGGGGCAGGAGGTTGTAAAGTACAGTACACACAAAGGGGATGCCGAACCAAAATCCACTATGGCCTTCATTTGAACACCTAAATGACTCTGACCTGAAATCTGTCAAATCACTTCAGATTGCTCTACCCAAGGATTATTGATTGATACTGATGGTTGAGTTTCATGTGAGAATCTTTGACATAAAACCTAGCCAAAATTATTAACATACATCATACGTACATACATGTAATACAGAACAAAAATATCACAATATCATCATCATTTTGACTAAATCCAGGGGGAGGAGGAAAGGCACAGATTCTCTACCAGATATGGCTAGTAGATTGAGTAAAAGTATAGACGCTGGTGGTTCTCATTGGGAGACACACCCAGAAGACCTTCCGTGTCGATGGTGATGACGTTAATGTCACATCCATTTGCTTGCCCAGATTGCAATGGTACAAGACTATTGCAGCGGTGGAGTGTTGCGACCTTCTTTGACCACCGTAGAAGGTGTGGTGAGGGTGTGGGACTTGCCAAGGCATGTGTTGCCAAATATGGAGACGACTTTTACTGGAGTATTGTGTGGCAGTCAAGTGTTGATGAAGTCTCCACTGTCTTGAACCTGTTAGTTTAATAGGTAGAATGGAGTTTATTTCAAGCTTGCACCCAATATACTTTCTTTCTGAACACTACATAATTTTAATATACTACCTGGCTAATTCCAATAAGGGGGGGGGGGGGCTGCTTCAGTTTCTTTGGCAGGGGAGGCCCCAAAATACTGGGGGGGTCATAGTTTTGACATGATTTATTTTTTGGGGGTCATAACGATTATGCCATTGATATGGGAGGGGGTCACAAAATTATCAAGATAATGAGATACTGAGAGCTTCCAAGGCACCAAACATGCTAAAACCCAGAGGTTGTACCAAATAAGTGCTTAAAAGGGGGGTTAACAAAAAAATACAAGTTCCTGCCAAAGAAAATGAAAGCCCCTAAAATGTTGTATTTTCATGAATTTTCAAAGTTTTTTCAAATTGTTTCTGCCATTAACTAAGCTGTCAAAACCACTTTCGGCATATTCATGACTTTAGTACTATAATTGATAATTTTGTCCACAATTTTAGTTGGTGGATATGGAAACCAGCTGTGATACGTGGTACCTAAATTTGCGGGAAAATCTTGATCTTGTGTGGCACGATGCATTAAAGAAATTTATCTGTGGTTTAATAGTGTGTTACCTTTACTGTTTAATCCAGAATAATTTAAACCCAGCTTTAATGTTATGAATGTATACTCTCAGTCACGCAAAAACATTCACTATAGTTAATCATTTTCTATACCCACACATATATTTTTTGTTAATTAAATCTATCTTCTATCCAACTGGCCTAATAGAGGCACTTAATGGGATAAGCAATGATAATGTGAGAGAATAAAAAAAGTGGAAATGCATTTTTATTAGCCTTCTGAATCAAAGAAGTATGTACAATTCTATAACTAAAAGCTTGCTTAAACTACATTATAAAATGTAGTGAAAAAAAAAAACAAATAGTGAAAAAATAAAGTATTTGAGGAAATTTATCATACTGCCTCCTGCAAATAGACATACAGCGATGGTGTCTTAAAATCTACAGCTGATTGTGGTTTACACCAATATAGAATAAACAACTTTAGATCAAAAATGTTTGTGTTTCAGGTCAAACAGTGCAGATCATGTGTGTAAATAATTGTGCTTATACATGTAAATCTAAGATATTCACATGGAAAGGCTTTTTTTGTTCTCAAGTCTGAATGTGCACATATAGAAATTACAGAATCATATAAAAAGTACTGCCTTGTCTCTAATACATGAATTTCAACTTCAATCCAACCACTTGCAGGTTATGTTTATAGCACATCCATGCTAGTAACAAAAATACCATAACCCAAAATTTTGATTTTTTTGATGTTTCGGATTGGAAAATTGCTGCTTATCCCTTTAATAAAAATTGTTCATTCATCTTCAGTAGAGAAACTATTCCATCTCAAAATTTCAATTGTCCTTGTCAGTCACAATTTGCTCCTTTGTCCGGCGTCACCGGGGGGTAGGACACGATCTGCTCGATTTGGCATGGGGATTTCCAAACCGGTAATGGGGGGAACTGCTACGTGCATTTAACGATGGCAGTCTCGTCCCAGTAGTGACATTAAAAAATCATCTTCTTAAACTTTGTTCAAAAGATCTTAGCTAATATCATGATAAATTAAAAAAAATTATTGACTTAAAAATCGGCCGGGGTTTGTGGATAACCCCACTGTAAAACAGTGCAATTCCAATAACGGTCATTTTAATTTAAATATTCGTGACCAGGCAGGCCTAGTCTTTAGTCAAGTTGTGTGTAACGTTCGATATGATTAGAGCGCCTCTACCGTAAGTCTGTTTGAAAACAAACTAGCACCCGGAAGTGATGCCGTTTTTTTTGAATTGCTGTTGCTGTTAGGTTGGCATGTTCTACCCCCCCGGTCAGTCCACTGAGCAATACAATAGACGTATTCAATATGACGTCATCAACCAGACATGTTGGGGACAAGATGTCATACATTACAGCGTACTACAAACATTAAGTGTCAATCAATTCATGTTTAGCGATGCACAGGGCTCATTGCCAGGTGACTGCATTGTACATGTGTACTGGAATGCGTCCATCTTGTCCACCAACATGGCGGCATTGAATACGGTCTATTATCTTTGACATGATAAAAGGGTTATAGGATGTTATCCCAAGATTGAGCCAAAGAAAATCATGATCAATTGATTTTACATTGTTTAACCATTTGAGAACAATTTAACAAAAATTAAAGATATCTTACCTCTACCCCCTGTAATTCAATTTTTGGCATAAAAATGCTACTTTCAAGTGTGATAGAGATAACCGATCCAGGGTTTCTCTGCGATCCGATGGCCGATATTTTTTGTAGTATCGGCCGATCCACGATCCGATCCAAACGATTGGCCCAGATATTTCATAGTGGACAAATAAGGGTCTTTGTGTTTACTACTGAGATTTCTATTAGGCCCACAGTGTTAGCTATAAAGAAGGTTATTAATGCTCATTTTGACAATTAAAGTTCCACCTGGACAGTCACAATTTAGGTATAAAATCTTGAATTCAATTTTCAGTCACTTTTCATGGGTAGGCTGTAGAACTTGTCAAGGTAGATTACTGTTGCACAGAGGTTGCTCAAATTTATGTCAAAGCCATTATTTTACTGTCTGATATTTTTAGTCACAAAATAAATCTACGAACATATTTTAGCAAATACCGCATTGTTTCTTAATAACAACATAGAAAATGTTCCAAAAGTCCCATCAGTCAACCAATTTTCACAAGGCCCAGTTTTTGAATTTCAGCTTTTTATCTATTGAATTATTCAAGAATTGCCTTATGTGCCAATTACTTAATTTTAACACACAAATGGCCAATATCATTTGAGAACAGATAGCTTTTTATACAGAATCTACTTTTTCTGAAAAGTGATGGTACTTTTTCCATCAGTCACAATTATTTCAAAGTTCAACCATACAGTCATTTAAAGGTGCAACAAGAGATTTTGAGGCCCCCAATGATTGTGTCAGTATAGTAATTTCAAATAGATTAGACACCCAATCCCGGTGGGGCCCCCACTTGAAATAATACTTGTAAGCACACGCGTGAAAGAAAACGCGGGAGTCGGATTTAGGGGTGTTTGAAAGGAAAAACGCGGATCCGCGCGGATCCGCGGTTAGCGGTCTCAAATAGCTGATTTAGCACAAGAAATAGTTTGTATTAAGAGGATATCCTCGCTTTAGGGTACTTGGTAAAATGATCCAACTAGCGGTGACATATATTCATCTACTATCTGGCTTAATACAGCCGTTTTACAAACCCCATTTTGTCAACCGTATTTTGTACCAATTACAGGTTGGCATCTGCACCGGTCTGGCGTTCTTATATTTTTATACCCGGAAGAACATCGAGGTACCGTATAACAGATGAGGTTAGTGGTCCGTCGATAACTACAATCGAGCATAAAATTGTCGCAAGATAGTACAAAGTTGAAAAAAAAAATAACGAGCACTAACCTCCAGCAATAATGTTATAATTGAAAGCTCGATTGATATCAAAGATTCATCATAAGCCATCTGTTTTATGCAGATATATCCCTGGACTTACCCAGGCCATCGTCACGTTCCCATTGGCGTTACACGGCCACGCCGAAGAAAGGGTGTTTGTGTGGTGGCACAACTTAGCGGGGTTTGGTGAGCTCGTTTCGAATTGGTTACTTTCACGATTTCGGTGTTGTCCTATTGGCTAGTTGCGTTACTAATTAATCAGCGGGTCATCTAAATCATTAGAAAAAATATGATAAAAAACATAAATGTATTAAAAAAAAAAAAAAAAAAAAAAAAAAAAAAAAAAAAAAAAAAAAAAAAAAAAAATATTTTTAAAAATAAATATCCTTCTTCAATTAAAGCAATGATTTCGTAATTGCATTTTGGTCAACATATAATGTCATCCAAAATAATGATTTGCCAAACAAAAGTTGATACTTGGATGGTTTCTGATGGTCCTGGGTGTTTCGGCACTTTGGGTTTCAATAGTTGATGAGCATTGGGCCCTAGATCAAAATCAGCTATTTTGGTTCAAAATGTCGATCAAAATAAAACGATTTTTTTTTAAACAAAAAGTAGACACTTTGGAAGGTTCCTGAATGTTTTTGAGTGGTTTCCGATTGTTTTCGGTTTCTTTCTATTCAGTGGTAATTAAGCTGCCAGAAACACAATTTGGTTATTGGTGCCCAACATGGTTCAACTTAACAAAAGTGGAGTACCTTGGATGGTTTCCCAGCGATTTCTGGATGGTGCCGTGTTTCGGCTCTCTGGATCAAGATATGATGAGCATTGCCTGGACATCCTCATTTAGCTTTTGGTTTTTCAATGGTCAAAATTATGATTTTTAAAAGAAAAGGAACACTCTGGATGGTTGACAGCCGGTTTTTAGATGGTTCCCGGTGCTTTGTGTTTTGTGCTCCCTGGTGTTTTCAGTGTATCAAGGGGTTGTTGAGCATTCCCTGGAAACCCAAAT
>JAMKCH010010247.1:0-29431 GCA_023653785.1 Ophioderma brevispina | reverse complement strand
GTCTAGATTTTATAGCTTTTCTCGATAAAATAAGTTTTCAATAAAAAAAAACAGTTTAACCTAAAACTAAATTTTCAGTTGAAAACAGAAGCTTCAGTTAAATACTACGAATTTCCCGAAAAAAATAATTAAAAAATTAATTTGACCAAAAAAAAAAAATAGTGTAACGAAGTATGAAGATTTAGCCTGCCATAATTGGATAACTATATACATGATGGTGCATGTAGAAACCGCACCCATCGAACAGTGGGGGGCAATCTTTCCCCCCTCTTGCCCCAACTGGAAAATTAGTGATTTTCGCCCGTGTGTCGATACATATATAAACAACATAGCCCTATACTCTTATACTATACTAACCCAAATTTAATGTATGTAATGGGCGGATTTACGGGGCCGCCATAAGTACCGACGCATTGTAATGTATAAAAATATATAAATGACTTGTACGCACGCACGGGGGAAGGTACATAAGTTGCCAAACCCCCTCCCCATCCGCCCCACCCCCACCCCAGCTCTCAAAATTTGGGGTAAACCATGCAAGCGTAGCGAGGCTGAAAAGTGGAGCCCCTGCTGTTTGCCACGTGTAAATGTAGGTGCCCCCTTCCCCCCCCCCCCCCCGCCGCAAAAAAACTGGTACGTCGGACACTGCCACCGAACCGTGGTCATCCCAACCCTCGACCACACACACACACAAAAAACATGTTTTCTGGATATTTACTGTTTACTTTCGAAAACAAAGGACTAATTACTGGACAAATATCTTTAACATGATTCAGCCTTTAATTGAGAGGGAGTCACTCATGCAAGCCATAATACCTTGTCAACAAACCACATGCTGTTGTTTGTGATACATTATCCTATTTACAATAAAAGGGATGATGAGTTGTATTCTCCACCACATCCTTCAAATCATGCAGTTTATTTCCGTTGAGGCTGCCGAATTACATTGTTGGTGGTGTCACAATATACAAAATGATTTTGAACTACCCAATTTTAAGGCCGTGTGGACATGTGTACAATACACTAGTACTAGGCCTAAAGATCGATCCACATTACCTTTAATTGGAGAAGAATCCAATGTAATATAACCTAGCTTGTAACTACTGGATAGCACTCTGCGGCAAGATTTGTGTTGATCCGCCACTCCGTGTATGCACTTCGCAAGCTCTATGACCTCATTACCTTTTAAACACCACGGGTTTTGGTTTTAAATGGAGCTGTATAGGGATGGAACCCAATTAACAAACAATAATCCTACAACTGCGAGGATCGGATACTGTATTGAGTAGTACAGGGGCCAATTGATGGCCCGGTGTTTTGTTTTAATCGTGAAAGTTATTATTTTCTAGGGTGAATTTTTCTTAATGTTAACACATATTCATATTATTACTTTTATTGTAACTGGTGACATGCAAAGTGTACTATGACGGTATTGAAATGAGCTGCGTATTATGTTAAGATAATGGGTCGGGCATAGTTTGTGAATGTTCGTCTCGAGGCTCCGCCTCTCGACGAACAGTGCAAAAACTGAGCCCAGACCCAATTATATAACATAATTCACTACATTACCGTCAATTCTCTTTTACAATTTAAGCATATTCTGTTTTTGCAGATTATCAGGAGGTGTATTATCACTTACCTTCGTTGATTAGTTTAAATCCGTTCTTGTACCGTGGTGTCCCCAAAAAAAACGCAACACTTGGTGGCAGGCGCCATAAGTGTTGAACAAAAAATGCACGTGACTACTTATTCATTTGTTGTAAGGTAAGATGGAACTGTTATCTAATATTCCTGAAAAGTTCATAAAGGCAGAGTCCATAGTTTTTCAGATATACCCCAACAATCAATTAACCAGCATACCCATTTTACAAAAATGAGGATCTGGTTAACCACAAGACTTTGCCCAAGAAGACAGAATGCAAATAACAATATTGAATTGCAATCAACATTTACTTGCCCAATTTCTTGCAGAACGACTTCTACTCGGTCAAATGACTGCCTTTACATTTATTAGGTATTTAAAACTGATAATAATAAAAAATAATATTAAGGTGAAAAATATGTTTCAAGAAGATATAAAATTATGACCCTCATAGTCATAGAAAACTCCACATTACATAAACTGTACAATGCGTTTGGCTGCAACTGCTTGTTACTGAAAATAATATACATTCTCAACTTTATGAAGTGAAACTATTTTTCAACACAAAATCAATAACAATATCAGTATAGTTATTCTGTCATAAATTTTGGGATTAAGATAAAACTCTTGTGACCGTCACAAAATGATGATGAATGATTAGCTCTAATAATCCAATGCAGTCTTAATTGGACAATACGAAGGAGTTTGTTTGATTATACATTCCTAATGCGATCTTTTAAGTGTTTAAGGTTTTTTAAAATGCATGCTTTTTAGCTGTAATACCAATGAAAAATTTCATATGTAATATTTGATGCAGCATAGGTTTTAAAAAAAAAAGGAAAATTGTTTTTTTTTTTTTAATGTTTTCATTATTATTCATATTGGTGGTTCTGTGCCCAAACGTACAGTGCCGTATTTGTAGTTAATAGCGCCTCAATCTTGGTAAAGGGTCCTGCAGGTTACTTCTGGGGTCATATCTTAAAAAATATGACTATACCTTTATGATCTTTCAGGGATATTAGCTAATTAAGTCCCATCTACCTTACAACAAAGGATAAGTAGTCCATACTTTTGTTCAAAACTTATTGGGCCTGCCACCAAGGGTTGCGTTTTTTTTGGGACACACGGTACATTGACACGTCCAGCAGTCGTAAACGTTCTGTGGATATCGTGGTAATCCATAACAAACGGGCCTTTACAATAGTCTGCCTTAATACATCTGCCTGGTAATCAGTTACACGAGGGTAATCCACTGGAAGGTATCAATGGTGTGTGGACGACCAAATGCAGTGAACCAGTTAACTAGGGTCCATTCACTGCGGCCCGCGGGGGATACAACGTTTTAAGTTTTTCACCACATTTCAGAGAGGTCAAAATTGATATTGGGGTTCCATTAAAGTGCTTGAGGCATTTTGTTTAAAAGTGCGTAAGCAAGATTAGGGATTTCGAGGTGCTGTATCCGCAAATGGCGTAACAGGGCGCTTTTGCCGTCTTAACTTTCCAAATTGAAAGAAAATGGCCCACCATGTGACGCACAACTGTGCTAAAACGTGGTTTTGGACACTTGAAGCTGTATCAATGTCCTTTTTTCGCACTGTTTCTTAAAACTAACGCCGATTTGTCAAGATTTGTGTTGGTTACTAGTTGGGTCATTGGGAGCAATTTAGTGACCGTGGAGAGCAGGGCATCATTTCTCAGTGGTTTGTCTTCTATGAAGGTTAATGAACCCTGTAAAGTGTGGGCGGTACCAGAAGGGGGGGGGGAATTCATAATACAGGGGCAAAATGAGAAAGTGCTGGACTGCTGTAGAAAAGGTAACTAAAGTGTTCGTCTTGTTACAAAGGATTAACAAAGGTATAGTTTGTAACTACTTACAACTTATGGGGGGGGCTATGGAGATATACACAATTGTCAAAGGTCATCACGAAAGGTAAATCTTAAATATGCCTCAGATGTCTTCAAAAATGGGCTCAAATTGTTCATCTTTCCTCAGAGACTGCAACAAACACATACCCAACATCTAAAAGATTTTTTAAAAAATTAGGAGATCAATAGCGTCAATGGTAAAAAAATGGGGTCATTTATCTCGAGAAACAAATACAAATGAGAGGGTCAACTACTTTTTTGCAATTCCTGTGGAAAGGGTAACAATTGAGACCATTTTTAAAGGAAATCGCTGCAATATTAAGGATTTAACCTTTTTGTGATGACCTTTGGACATTTTTTTGACGAATTTTTTAACTCGGTCTAACCATACCTTTAGGTAGTAAAAACTATAACCTTTTTAAAATCCTTGTAAAAGAGGAACACTTTGGGTACCTTTTTACAGCAAATTGTTCATTAACCTTCATAGAAGACAAATCCACTGAGAAATGATTGCTCTGCTCACCACGGTCACGATATTGGCCATTTAAATGACCAACTATAATAATTAAAAATCGAGATCGACTCTTAAGGTCTAAACACAGTCGTAAATGGCATCGTCAAGACCGCTTTAAAATCCTTAAGGTATTGTAATTCACAAAGAACAGTAATAAGGTGTTAATATGGACCTCGAACTGCATTTGAGACAAAAGGGCATTTGAATTGGAATAAAACGACTGATTGTGGCTTTAAGTTGAAGGGGGGTCCATGTGGACCCAAGATTTTAATTTCGCGCGCCATGTTTTTTGCTCTAAATTATTTTGCCCAAGATTTTATGTAATGCATAAATATTAGTTGCGGAATTTTGGTGTAAAATAATTCAAGTCGACCATGATATTGTTATGTAATTAACATAAAGCTTTCGGCGGTGGGGCTTTTCAAAATAGTTTTCCCCCCTTATAAAGGAGGATGTTTCTATTTGTATCAGCATGTAAGGTAATTATGTTCGATATGAGCCAAATAACATATTATGGAAAACGTTCTTGGGGAAAGATTTTTCCTTTTCAATTTTTAGCGGGATTTTTTGATCGTTTACAACCGTTGAGCAGCATTCCATTCATGCTATAGACAGAGGCATGCAGAACCCTTTTTTAAAGTGTGTTTCTCCGAACGGTCCAAATTTATGTCGTAATTTCATATGAGATCGTGGATGAGGAAAAAATGCAAAAGTGGTGGTTAAAAGCTATTCAGGAACGGATACAGAGTCACACAAGCCATACTAAAAACCCCAAGGGGGTCAAGTCCCACGGCGCAAAACCATTATAACAGGCCTTCTCATTGGATTCACACACCAAGAAGCGTTAGGGGACAGTTCTTTCGTAGAGGACAAGATTATCGCCCACTGAGCAAAACTACCAGCGTCTCTCAGGACTTCCGAACCTATGACAAGTCCAAAAAGACCTAGAATACAGACAACCCCCCCCCCCCAAAATAGAGAGTTTAACGTGCAGGTAGAGGGTCTCGGGGACGAATCGGTAAGCGGTTATGGGAAGGGGTAGGGAGCCCTTACACAGTTTTGCCTTCCGCATGGGAGGCGTTAAAAGCCGTCCAGGATCCCGCAAACCATAACCGGTAATCGAAGAGAGTTTATCTAGCATAACAGCAGGCAAGGCCCAAGACAAACGAAAAATGTTTTTTATACAGTGCAGCATGCACACTGTAAGGGCCCAAGAGATTCAGCAAAATGTTATCCAAAGGAACGGTAATGATAGTAAAAACCATGTCCAGTCAACCTAATTTCAAACAATTTTTTGTCCCAAAACAATAGGGGGCGTGGGGATTCAGGACCGGTGTAAAGAAAATGAGTGTTCCCCATAGAGAGTGTCCTAGATACCATAGCAACAGTTACGGAATAAACCGTGACCTTGTAGACGAGGCCATGTTCGGTACAGTGCTGAAACAAATGATGCATACAAGCACTCCAATGCGATGTGAGATCCCGTCGGACTGGTATAATACAATAGCTTTTTTCAAGTTAGCTGCTGCGCCTCAAAAGAAGGCTATTGTATGAGTACCGGTACGAACGGAGCCGCAACATCGCTACCGGAGACCACAATAGAAAGATGGGTGGAGGACAATCAGTCACACGGAAACTGTATTATATGAGCACCGGTGTGGTGGGAGATATAGTCCTCGGGCTCAAAGTCCGAGAACAATGGTGACCAATAGGACAATCGATTATTTTGACTCTTCACGCAACATTAGTTTCACCGCTTTATTACGTTGTGTCTATGGAGCCCGACTATGATACCTGCCGGACATGGTTACTTCACACCGGTCTTCAATCTGAAATTCGAAATAATTTATCCGAACAGAGCATTTCAAATAAAACCTTTCAGTTGGCAAATATTCCAGTGCAACCGGTGTAAAAGCAGTATAGTCGGCCGGGAGCATAGTCCGTATCCATAGGACGATAAACGGAATAAAGCGGAAACTAATGTTGAGTGAATGTAAAAACTGAGATGAGTCCTTTAATTACCGTTATAGCCGGACTATGAAGACGGCGGACTTATAATACTTTCACCGGGCTCCATTGACGACAAACAAGAAAAAGCGTGAAACTAAGTGCGTGACAGAGCAACTGAATAGACTGCCCTAATGAGTAGAAAATGAACAATGGTTTCAACGCACAGGGTGAGTAAAAAAAAACAAAAAAACGGTGCCCTGATTGTGTCGCCATTTTTAATTTTCAAGTGAACAAAATAGCTAACATATGTGATATCATTTTGAAAGCCTAGTTCAATATCTTCAAATTGCTGCAGAGCTAATTCTAATCGTATAGGCCAAGCTACAGTCGTGTGAATCAGTAGTTCAGCTTTTCCCTAATCCGCGAATTCCATTGAATGCACGACAGCCAACTATTAAGCAATGACTCCCAAAAATGAGTCTGTGTCGTCAAATACAGTGGTACTTAAAAGTTGTAACGCCATTCATAAGGTGGTAAGTTTTTTTTTAAAAAACAATTTCAAGATGTGGCATATTTTGCGTCGACAATATAGATCACCACTTTAAAACTCAAAAGGTTATTCACCGATGTCTGTTCCTTTCATATGGTATGATCCAGCACCTCCCTACAGAAACTGATAATTTTCAAATTACTTTATTTTTCAAATGATTGTTATGAGTGATGAGGACGTAAAACGTCAAGGGCATAGCTGGAAGGGGTTGTGGGCACAAATAACGTCCTTATTCTGCATCAATAAAATAGTGGACTTTTTTTCGGACATGATTCCAGCTAGAACGCTGTTAATTGAGGAAGGAACCGTGGACAGACGCCACACCGAGATACTTGATTCAAACGACTGTAGCCTCGATCTATATTTTTTTTTCTAACCGACTGTGACTGATTGTGCAAGTAAAGTGAAGATAAGGACTAGCTTTCAAAGATATCCATATGTTAACATATGAACTTACCTTAAAAATCTAAATGGCGCGAACACAATCAAGCGTCAATTGTTTTTTTACTCACCCTGTATTTATGTTGAGATCAAAACAGATTGCAAAAATAGTTAGTTTCCCATGATACTTAATGAAGATGATGTAAGCAAAGTAAATAGTAAGATCCGGTTGGACAGTTGAGGCCTTATTTTATGCATGATTATGTGGAATATCTCATTTGGGAAATACTAGTTGTGAAATTTGTTATCTAGGAGAGAATCACTGGAAGACTCTTTGCCAGACAGTAGCAAGTAGCTAGAATTTGTAGCTAGTTATGATTTGAAGTAATAGCAGATCGATGTAGTACATAGTAACAGGATTGATAATAATTAGTTGGGTACCACAGGAGCTTGAAAGCGAACTATCTACGGTCATTCTTTGAGGCAAAATTAGTTTCAGTTTTGGAATCAAAACGGATCCCAGTTGTGGTCCTAAAGGAGGACATTTGCGACGAGCCTTTGGTTGGTAACTCTGGGATTATAGTGCTGCAAAAATAATAGTGTCTCGAGGGACAACAGGCGTCTTGAACTGCTGGACAAAGTTATCTCCACGACTGAGAAGATTCCCATGGAATATACCGTGGATTTTATAAGAACTACATGCTCTTATTTTGGAGTCATCACTGTGAGGACATGTCTTATACTGTCTTATCTGACATTTTTGAGATATTTCGTCTGTGGATGTGTATTGTTGAGTACTACAAATACGCCAAACTGCAAAAGCGGGCGTGCCCTAATTACTGAGATATCAATTAGGTCATGTGTCTTACTATGACTATTATGATTATTTAAAATTTCGCATTTCACATACAGATCTATTTGACTAAGATTAAGCTAATTCGGCATACGGAATTTCGCATACTGTCTTATCTTCGTCCTATCTACAGTGCGAGCGTTATCCTCACATGAAACGTGTTTCACATACTGTCTTATCTGCGTCGCTACAGTACGCATGTTTTCCTGCACAAAAATGATTTTCACATACTGTCTTATCTTCGTCGTATCTACAGTGCGAGTTTTTCTCTTCACATGAAATGTGTTTCACATACTGTCTTATCTGCGTCTGATCCGCAAAATCGGGAGCAGAAATCAAAATGTCGAATTTCACAAAAGATCTATGACTTTGGAGACATATGTAGAGTATAAAACATAATACAGCGTGTCTCAAAAAAAAATTGTGCTGTGATTCTCAGGACTTGCGACCTCTTTAAAATCACTCAACCGTGGAATTTTGTTGCCAGCATGTAGCATCGTCAGATATCTTCTTTTCCTGCAAAAATTAGAAACTTCCATCAACTCGTTATGCAAATATCTTCAATTATGCAAGATCATGCCTTTTCAACGTCTGCCAATGGGATTTACACAATTAAGGAGTGAAGGGAGGAAACTCGGGCTGAGCATTCAGCTAATAGCTCTCTAACCATAAATCGTATACTACATAAACTATACATAGCGGATCGTTGCGACAAGATAAACTATTTGGTATGCCTTTCAGCAAAATTGGAGCATTGTTATAGTTGTCCAATCGTACAGGCGCAAACCCAGAATTTATTTGGGTGTTTGTGAAATATTGAAAGTGGACATTTTCGGGGGCGGAGGTCTCCCCTTGTGTAGATATTTGGGTACGAGTGGACCTACCCCTCTCCCAAATTGTCTTTTTGGGTGTTTTGAACACTTCATCACCAGAAGAAATCTTTTGTCAAATTTCATCTAAACTAGCTTAAATTTTAGACATTTTTCAAAGAAACCAGTAAAAAAGTGATCCATTTGGATTTGAGGGTACGACCGCAAGCCCTAAGTACGAGCCTGCCTACATTACCTTTCATGACCCTACTTCACATAAGCTACCCTACCCTTCCACCATCATAGTGAAGTAATACCTAGTGAAGACGCCTCTTTCCCCCAAGTTGTACCAGCAACTACAACTTGGGGAAAGACAGACATGCGCATACTAGGGATTCCTTACACACTGGCTTGCACAAAAAAGCATGATGGACATTATGGAGGTGTAGATGAAGTGGTATAGAGGTTGTTTAAGTGAAATTTGGATCACGAAAGGTCATAGGTCATTAATTAAAGAATGCTTCCATTTTGTAAGAAAAAAAAAACATTCTGGATTGTTTGCCTGGTCACAGGGATTCATAAAATGCATACTTGAATTGATGCTCTCGATACGATTTATGGTTAGAGACCTATAGGTATTAATGCTCAGCCCAAGTTTTCCCCTCTCACTCCTTAACTGTGGAAATCCTATTGGCAGAAGTTGAAATGACATGATCTTGCAAAACTGCCGATATTTGCATAAGGAGTTGATTGAGGTTTCTAATTTTTGCAGGAAAAGAAGATACCTGACAATGCTACATGCTAGCAACAAAATTTCTACAGTTGAGTGATCCCAAAGAGGGCGCACGTCCTGAAATTCACAGCACATTTTTTTTTGAGACACACTGTATAATCTTATTAAAACCAACTTTAAAACAAAATTTAAAATCTCTTCTAAGCATTATTTGCCACAAAATAACCATACACGTGCTCAGTGGTGCACATGAAAGATATTTTTCCGAAAGATTTTCAATCGCAATTTTCTCAGAAACGGTGTTTTGTCGGATAAGACAGTATGTGATGTGGGCGACGATTTGTAACATTAAGTGTATCATTATTGAATTGTATATAATTGTGCTTTGGACAATCCAAATTCTTGAACCAATCAAATTTATTTAAATCACAATAAAACAGTGTTATATTATAAAATTCAGATCACTTGTGCACAAGGCTCGTTTGTTTGTATTTAAAGGGTATTTCTGACCTTTGACATCCACGAGACGTTGTAGCAGTCATGGACTGATAAAGAATTGCCTTCCAAATTACATTCCAAGTCAGCAAGCCAACTCTTCCAAGTCAGTATTATCTTATTTGGACTCTTAATACTGTCAAAAGCTCGCGACCATAATCTCAGTACTTTTCCACGTTGCAGCACTGTATTTACTGTTTATCTATTCTTGAATTAGTTCATCATTTTGATAATAATATAATAATAATAATTGAATTCTTATAACGCGCGACAAATCCACCGAAGTGCTCAGGGCGCTGCTGTGGAGTGTCTTAGGCTGCTATAACACAACGAGTAAATCCAGAACGACAAGGAAGGCTTTATGGGAAGAAGTCCGATTTTAGATGCGGGAGGAAACCGAAGTTCTCGGAGAAAGGGTATTTAAAGGGTATTTAAAGGGTATTTCTGACCTTTGACATCCACGAGACGTTGTAGCAGTCATGGACTGATGAAGACTTGCCTTCCAAGTTACATTCCAAGTCAGCAAGCCAACTCTTCCAAGTCAGTATTATCTTATTTGGACTCTTAATACTGTCAAAAGCTCGCGACGCTAATTGCAGTACTTTTCCACGTTGCAGCACTGTATTTACTGTTTATCTATTCTTGAATTTGTTCATCATTTTGATAATAATATAATAATAATTTGAATTCTTATAACGCTCGACAAATCCACCGAAGTGCTCAGGGCGCTGCTGTGGAGTGTCTTAGGCTGCTACAACACAACGAGTAAATCCAGAACGACAAGCAAGGCTTTATGGAAGAAGTCAGATTTTAGATGCAGGCGGAAACGAAGTTCTTGGAGAAAACCTTGCGATGACGGGTATGGATTCGGCAAACCAAATTCAACCTACGACAAAGGATCCGTTAGGAAGCGAAACCCGGGCCAACATATAATATTCGTTTAAAGCGCACTGGCACATTTTCAAAAATCTGATAGTCTCTCAATTTGCTATCAAATTATAGTCTAAGCCATTGGAGAACAAAGATATATTTTTACACATATAAAAATAACATACCCCAAAACAGATAGGACGACATTGATATAGGGGATAAAGACAACTAGGTAATTGTAGGCCAACTTTTACCATTTTTCCATTAACTTAATCAAGAAAAGTGTATATTACATGAATATTTTGACTCGTACTCACTGATATTAAAACCACAAAGGTTATAGACCGGTCAAACAGTGTGCATAGCGTGGGAAACATGCATACGGCGTGCTTGTTCTTGTTTAAACGCCATTTTCGTCGTCTGCTGAATTTAGCGTCGCCGGCGACGTTAAATTATAAAATCGTTCTATTTACCCATAAGGAAGCTGATTTGGTCTTAATCATTTCGGGTGAGGGCTTTTATATATAAAAGCTTTACAACCATGCAAAAATATCGATTTTGAAAAAAACTTGAGGGCGCACTATTTTTCAAATGTGCCAGTGTCTCTTTAAAGAGTAAACAATTCTCTTATTATCCATCATGGTATGAGAGGGGCATTAAATGTATTCAAGCCATGTTAATTGGTGACAGGACTATGGAATTTTTGAATTGGTGATCTAAAATCGAATTTTTCATTCCAAGATCTAAGAAATTATAATTTCCTTTCCTAAAAGAGTCAAACAGCCAGGACCTTTGTGATTTGAACTAAAAGGTTCCTACATTTGCCTATCAGTTTTTATGGATCACTAAAATGCTGGGTTAATGAAAGATTACTGGTTCAATTATTTTTATGTTGAAGAAGACCTTAACGGGGCTATAATTCATATTAGGAATTTTCAATGTACCATCAAAACATAACGATTCTCTTCTGTCTGTATTTTGCCACCAATTTACTGAAACCATTGCCCACTTTCTATGTGAATGTCCTTCCATCTGAGTAGTGTGGAATTGATCTGATCAATTTAAAAGGTCCCAGGAAATGAGATGATAAATCTACTCCCAATCTTTGTGGGCCACTCCATTGCAATAAACAGGGCCAGAAAAAAGAATACATTTGTGAAAATATTGATGATCAGTCAGTGTCATGAATAGATTCACACCAGTCACCTGGAATTTTATATTTCTCTCTGATAAATTAATGGTACCACAAAATGATGTCATCACCAACCCAAATATTGAATGCTTTCTGCTCCCTCCTTGTAGACTTGACACAAACCATATCAATCCTATTTGCATTTAGTGTGACCTTTAAACTAATTCAACTTTTCAATTCTCTAATTTTAAACGTATTTTTGGTCTAAATCCCTTCACAAAAAATTATTGACTTCATTTGAGGCTTTGTCCTGTCTGTTGTTTTGTGTTTTTGTTGTTGATTTGATGAAAATAAAAGTACAAGGCTTTGCCTCGTGAAGGAGAGAGAGAGAGAGAGAAAGAGAGAAAGAGAGAAATGCATGGATATGTTCACTGAATATGTTTTGCACCTAAAGCAGACAGATACTGATTCCAAGATGGCCGTTACTTTCTAAGATGGCCACCATTTTCCCGCCAAAATCAAGTAGAGTTCTGTTATTGTGTTAATATATATAGGTATGTATGTATATATAATAATTATATAATAATTATATATATATATATATATATATATATATATAAATATATAAATTAATTATACTATATATGCGCCACCTATAGCTAGAGTAACAGCAACTGACGATCACCGCAAAAATGGAGGTGGCGCATTTTGTCTTATTAGATCTAGGAGCAGTTTTACACTAAACACAAGGCAAAGAGTCCGCTCCGTGATTTTTGACAAGTGGGAAAATGGCATTTAGGGATTTGAGGGATACCACCTAACAATGTGGCCGAGTGTAGTAGAAGTTATGCTTGCAGCGTACGCGAGCGACCCGGATTCGATCCCCTGCGAGTGATTTTTCTCTCTTTCCAATTAACTAGTTCTTCATTATAGGCCGAACAGTCATTAAATTGATTGATTGGTTGATTGATTGATTGATTGAAATACTTACATGTGGTTTTGTGCATACCCTTTGGCACATATATATATATATATATATATATATAATTCTACATTTGCTTACCACATAGCGTACCGCATAGCGCCACCCTTGAATATGTTAATTATACTGTTACGGCGCCACCTTCATAGCAATTTTTAGCTATATCACCTCAAAAATTGTTTCTCCGTTGTGTGGACTCGTGGTGTAGTGGTTATGCTTTGCCGCGTAGGCATGCGACACGGATTCGATTCGCGGCAAATACTCTTTTGAGGCTTTCTTCTACTATGATCTTTCTTTCCAAGAGTTCTCTTTTATAGGCATACGGGCTATTTAAAAACACTTAAATGCGCTTATGTGCGTACCTTTTGGCACCTATAATCTATAATTTCTTACCGCATAGCGCCACCTTGCAATCTGTTAAGTATAGGCCGAGCTTACGGCGCCCCTATATTGCAATTGCCTGTATTACCTCAAAAGTTCTTTCTTAGCCGTGCCGACTCGTTGTGTAGTGCTTATCACCCCGGATTTCTGATTGACTAGTCTAGTTCTTCTATTTAAACTCACAGCAGCTAGCAATTCCCGCTGTGCATGGATTACACCAACCTCAAATCACGCACTGCTGCCATTTCAAAACACGGACATTTACTTTGCCTTTCCCAATAAAAATCGATGACCGTGTAGGAATTTTTTTGTCTACAATGGTTCCTTTTATACCACCCGAAACCGTTCCACATAAAACTTCTAACCGTCACAAATATTTGGTTTTAAAACTTTATAATTAATCCCGAATATCAAATTTCCACAGACGCTATAAAGTCTGTTGAGAGAACTCTTATTTGAACAATGGCACTCTAAACAATAGCTCAGCGGGATTTTTTGTCCGCTGCTGTGATGTAAACTGTTGCTATAAAAGTTTGCCTCAACAGCCCATTAATTGATTGATTTGATAGTTCAAGAACGCGCTTTGCAGCCTTTTTACCAGGGGATGAAGCGCTTATAAAAACTGGTATTAATTATTATTATTATTTTATTTTATTGATTGATCAAAAAATTACCTAAATGTCACTGTAGTGGTTTTGTGCGTACCCTTTGGGCACCTATAATTCTTATATTTTTTTATATGTTTACTGGGATGAACGCTATATAACAACGGATATTATTATTATTGATTGATAAAATAACTTAAAAAATGTGGTGTTGGTATAATTACCGCATCGTGCCAACCTGGACCTGTTAATTATATTGTTTACTTAACGTACGCTTTACGGACGACGACACGGCGCCACCATATAGGAATTTATACACCTTAACAACAAGTAGTATTCGCCGGTCGACTCCGTGGCCTAGTGGTTATGCTTGCCGCGTAGGCACGTGACACGGATTCGGGGCAGATACTCTTTTAAGCCATGGCCCGATCGCTAATAGCCTCGCCCAGAAGCCCCAGATTTTGCCCGGAAGTGGTCACCATTTTTGTGGTATCAGAAACAAGCACTATTTTTTCTCACTTGCTGTGAAATCTTAGAGCCAAAGGATGTGTGGTTTGGAAGTTATGAGCGAAAATGTGCCCATGTTGTTCTCGACCAATATTAATTTTACACAGTACTATAGAGGATTACAAAATCACGTTTTCGTTTTAGCTTTGCCATCAAAAACGGACATGAAGTATCGGCGCGAAAATTTTCGATGGGTTTTGGAGTAAAGGCCAATATTCAGATGAAAACTTAATATCCTTAATCGGGCCATCCCCCTTTAAGGACTTGCTTCTTTATGATTTCTTTCCAAGAGTTCTCTTATAGATACAACGGCCATTTAAAAAGTACTAAATGAGGTTAAGTGAGTACCTTTTGGCACCTATAAAGCCACAACTGTTTGTTTGTCCATAGAGGCCCGACACAGTAGGGTCGGTGGGGGAGATTTTGTTTGTGTTGTTTTTTAAATTGTACTTGAAACTCATTTTTTTAAAAGAATGGTAATTATAAGCAAAACCAACATTTTACTGCTTGAACTCTTTTAATTCAAAGCCAGTGATTCAAACAACTCGCCCAACTGGCAACATGGTACATGCCGATTTTGAGCTGAATGATTCCCATAATGCTGTGCCGCCATAGTCCGCCGTGTAAAACTGGCACAAAAGTCGTCATATTTTACAACCTAAGTTATAGCAGGAGACTGGAAATGGGTAACCCATATTAGAGGAAATAGCATGTGCATTTTGGAATGTCTATTCGTTTTCTTATAAGTTAGCCAGAAAAAATCCATGGAAGGACCTAAGGCTGCCAACAACCTAAAGCCCCGTACTTAAATTGAAGTTTGTCTCACCCCTCCACCCAAACTAAGATTTGTTGAGGCTTTTGTGCGCCGAATTGACTCATCACATCGAAATGAGGACCAAATAATGGCTAAGCATCGACAAGGGATTTTGAAATGAGTAGACAGCCCTACTGGTGTTTTTGATAGCATTTTGGAACTCCTTGTTTTACGTTCCAACATTCAATGAATTCAACCGACAGTCGATATTACAGCCAGTGGCGTATCGGGCCGGCCTGCCTGATGGGGGGCAAATTTCCCAGTCCTTGGGAAATTTTTTTTTTCCTCCCTCAGGGGGGTCAAAAGGCCAATTTTCCCGTCAGAGGGTCTAAAAAAAACGGCTGATTTAAGCATGACTTTTTTTGGCAAATGTTTTTCCGTCCAAAGTGTCGGGGTTGGGGGGGGGCAACCTGCCCCCGCTCCCCCCCCGCCTGTTACGACCACTGATTACAGTCGATACGATCTGCCATTTTGAGAGTGGTCAGGCGGGTTAAACTGTACAATGTCCATAGGACGATTCGCAGGCGGACTAAATAGTGGCCACCATTTCGATGAGTCACCTAATTATTAATGCAGTATGACGTTGACCGGGAAGACGTAGCGGGGCACAGCCCACTACGACCGGCTTATCCCTGAGGTCACTATTTCATGCATTATGCCTTTACTTTACTTTTTGTTCTTTGATGATCGAATGTCCTATAATTTCGATTTATTTAGGCTCCCTTGACTGGTGGTGAATTTATAGCGTTCGGTTACTTCAAAGCGACTAAAACTACAGACGGCTTTCTTTTAGGCTTCTGAAAACCGAAATAAAACAAGATATTATCTCACTTTATAAACTGTTTTGAAGGGAAGCAATGTCAATATAAGGTTTATATTTAAATTGTATAGTGATCACATTTCTAACTCGACAATATACTAAATCTTCAAACCAATCAATTATACGGTGTACATAAATGAAACCTAATATATTCATGTCATTGTAAAGTCATGAAAAACCACTACAGAGACGATGTAAAAAAAAAACACATACTAAATGTTGGAACTTAAGTTTTCCAAGACTCTGAAAACGCCCAATAACAATGGGTGCAGGGAATATTTTCCTTAGATTTGTGATATTTGTTTTGAGTTCGGGGGTATAAAACTAGTATAAAAAAAATGAAATAAAAACATATGTTCGGGGACCAAGTACACGGTCGGTCGGACGAGGACAAACCAAAAAAATTTTTTTGTGCCTAATCTCAATTCGTTGCGCCACTGTTATGGACGACACCTATACTACGGCAAGTTTAGCGTATTACTCAAAAGTTCTTTATTAGCCGTGCGGTCGTTGGAGTGGTCTATCATCCGGAATTCTGATTGACTGTCTAGGTAGTCTATTTACCTTTTGGTCATAAAAAATGTTACTTTTAACAGCCATTGTGAAATGATGTTGATTTTTGATAATTGAAGACAGAGACGTGAGCATGTTTACGGGGATTAAAGGCTATATAAAAAACTGGTATTATTATTATTATTGATGATTAAAATACCTTAAATGTACAGGGTTTTTGTGCCGTACCCCTTGGGAAACATATGATTCTATATTTTACTGTTTAGCGGGGATTAAGCGCTGTATAAAAACGGGTTATTATTATTATTATTATCATGAATGATTAAATATACTTAAATGTGGTTTTGTGCGTATACTTACCGCATTAGCGCCAACCTTGAAACTGTTAATTATACTGTTACGGCGCCAACCATATAGAATTTCTATCACCTTAAAATTATCTTCCGCCGTGTCGCCTGGGCCAGTAGTAGTTTTGCTTGCCGCGTTGGGGCACAAGCGGCCACGGATTCGATTCGCCCCCCCTCCCCCGGCAAATACCCTTTTGAGGCTTTCTCTAGATCTTTCTTTCTAACGGAGTGGCCGAGCTTTGAAAGTGTTCGAGTTACCCGCTCCTTCGTACAACAAAACACAACCACCCTTATTGGAGAATAAATTGGTGAAGATTTAAGAAAATGATGGTTGTGGGTTGAAATATTTGGTGCAGGGATGATGTCTATTCTTTCTAGCCGAAAATTGCAGTTTGGGTTGCAATTAAGCGAAATTATTTTTTTTTTAATTTTGTTAAAAGGATTTTTATTTTTTGCTTTTTTTAATTATTATAAAGTATTCAGTTTTGTTATTGATATAGGTTTTATCCATTGCATAAAGGGTTCAGTTAAAAATCGTTGTGGTGACATGTGGTAAAAACGATGTTATTTTAAGGATAAAAAGTGATTTTGGGGCTATAAAATTCTAGAACCATTTATATATATTGGTGAGAAACAGAAAGCGTACTAGAAATGTCAGAGAGTGAGAGGTTGCAGCATGAGAAAATTGTTTGCTACGAAGTAATAAAGCTTGATTTGCTGAAAGTTTTTAGCGCAAAACGGTATGTGGTTTGACCCCAAAACACCCCGGCCACCAAGGGGACCCAACCATCATTTTTTTAATGATTTATGAGAAGGTTTCCCGTTTCGATTTCGCACAATGTTCCTTCGCGAATTCAACAGTTGTTTTAGTCAATTCCGGTCCCCAAACTCGGAAATACTGCATTTTGCCAACTCGATTTCGTCTTTGTCAACAATTCAAACCTGGGTGCATTCTAACTCGTCAATGGTCGCACCGGTTCGTCGTTTTAAATTAATTAATTAATCAAATTCCTCGGGTCATACAATTTTCGTTGTATATGGCCACCAATTTTTCGTCATTGGTCATCCGGATTTATAAAAATATCATTCGAACTCGTCGTATAGGCCTGCATGGGGCGGGTAGATGCATGCGTGTAGGCTAAAAAAACAAAAACATTTGAATGGCTCTTAACCGGAGAGGGAGTGAAGTGCGGTTTATGCGTTTATTGATGACGGCAATTTTGTTAGTGATGTATCCCTCAGGGCCCCTCAGGAGCAGGGTTGCACTATAAATTAAATTTTAGATTTAATTTAAATTAAGATTCGAAAGTTTGGTGGTAGGGACAATCAATTCCAGATTTAAATTTCGGATCTTATCTATCTATATATTATATCTATAATATATCTTAATATATTATATATATATCTATAGATAACTATATAATAATATAATTATATCGTCGTTGGGCAGGAAAACCCTCATATGTGGCAGTTGACCTATAAGAGCAAACCTCATATGTGCATTTCGGTAAACACTGACAAAACGACCTGTTTTACGATATTGTCGTTTTGCAAACTATCGCAAAATACGTAAATGATCTACGTACTTCTTTAAACAACACCTCATCATTTTCCCACTTGTTGACCAAAACACTGAAACAATTAGGTCGGTTTGGTCCATGTACGCAATTGCAAATATGAGGTTTTGCATTGACCTTTGCAAATTATATGAGGGTTTCTTCCTGCCAGCGCCGGAATATATAATATATATATATATATAATATATATATATATTATATATATCTATATAGATATAATATCTGTGGGGTTGACCTATAATATATAGATATAATTATATATATATATATATATAGATAGATATATGTATATATATATATATATTATATATATATATCTTTAGAGATTATTATTTTAAATGTAGCTTTTAATTTTGGCTCATTCAAAATTATAAAACAAAACTTACTGTCACAACTATATATAATTAGAACTAGATATAATTAGAAGCGGTCAATATTGGCTGCGTAAACAAAAATTGTTTGATTATTTATTGCTATATTTGAAGGAATCGTATAATTCGTACTCGATGTGATTGTTTAACGTGCTAGCTCGAAAGGAAACAGAGTTGATGCACGCAAATGAGTAAGCAGTAAGAAGGACTAGACAACTCCAGGAGACTATGCCTGTTACGCATGATGTGAAAGTCATAGTGACATGTGAGGTTTGTTGTGGTTGCCTGTGGCCCTTAACGATGGCTCTTAGAGCGGGTTTACTGTGGACACTTTTTCAATTTTTCATGATGGCATGAAAGATGGGCATAGTATGTAGGTCAATGTAAGCTTCTTTTATATTGACCCCTAGATGACCCATTTTTGACCTATTGACCCCATATTGTGCACAGTAAGAAATAGCGCTTGTTCCCAAGGGTTCTTGTGAACAACATTTGACATACATATCCTACTTGGTGATGGAGTATAGCAGTTTTATGACAATTTAATTAAGTCATTTGCATAGCTTACACGTGACCCCTGGGGCCACTATGCTGTCACCTGATTCGTCTCGACATATCCGCCATTTTGCTTTTTTTTACACAGACATCACCTATCCAAGTGTTATCGATTAGAGATATAGCATTTTGCATATTAATTAGATAAGGCCGCCATTTTGAATGTAATGCGTTCCGATATAATTTATGTGTACAAGCTTTATACACTGACCAAAGACAGAAGGCAACATGCAGAATGTTCGCAGTAGGCACCTATCTGTAGAAGAAGTAGGCCTCCAAAGATTTTTAGTTTATGACCTCTATTGACCCTACGAGAGGTCAAAGGTCAAAACTATGTACCTCCCCTGCTGAGATGGGTAAGTGGTTCTTCTGACCGATTTTGGTTCATATCGGCCCAGCCGTTGGCAGAAGACGGCGAAAAAGCGATGGTCGGACGAAGAAGAAGAGAAGACTAGGCATCGATGTGCTTAGAAAGCACGAGTATATCATGCGGTGACTTAATTGCATGTCCATTGACCTTTGGACCACAATCTATGTACACATTCTAAGGTTGGGTCAGCAATTCTTCTGACCAATCCGGTGATCATAGCAATCGATATCTGGTGTGAGGTCTTTCAATATTTCCAAAGAATGAATGCCCTTTAATCGGCCAAGGTGACCTTTGACCCAAAATCGTGAACACCCCATATGGGCTTAGGTCAGGGTTCTTCGGACCAAGTCTAGTGATTATAGCAATTGATTTGGGCAGAAAAGCCAAAAGGGGGAAGAGCGACTTGAACTGTATGATCCTACGTGACATTGAGCCAAGTCTGTGAACACCTCATATAGGCATTGGGTCAGCGGTCTTCTGACCAACCAAGTCTAGTGACTAGAGCAATTGATTTTGTGGCAGAAACAGCAAAAAGGAGGGTAAGAGCGACCTGACCTCTTAATGACCCATGTGTGAAACTTGAACCCAATCTGTTACCCAACACAATGTGTGGCACTTGGTTCAGGGGTTATTCTGAAGAAGTCTGGTTGCAGGATCACGTTTACTGTGTAACACTAGTAGCATTTTGAAATATTTAAGAGGATTATGATAGACTGCCCCTTTTTCGCCCCTAAATGACTTTGGATTCAAAATTGGGAAAAAGCCATATGGCCAGGCATCCGGCAATCACCTGTGACCGAATGGCTTCGATAGCACATGCGAAACGTGGAGAGAAGTAGGAAAAAGGGTGTGAGCGCGACATGGCCGCTATTGGACTCTAAGGTGGACCCCTATGGTAAAATGTAAACACCCTATATGAACATTGGGGTCGGGGGTTCTTGTGGCCAATTAGCGATGCTATCCTACGAACCAAGCATATGGGACACTAGAGCATTTTAAGCATGGTACAAACAAAGAAGAACTAGATTCGATTGTGCTTTAGAAAGCACGAGTATATCATGCTGGTGTTTGGACTACTTGCACTGTCCATGTGACCTTTGACCCCAATCTATGTACACATTATAAGGGTTGGGTTAGCAATTCTTCTGACCAAGTCCGGTGATTATAGCAATTGATATCTGGTGTGAGGTCTTTCAACATTATTAACAAATTCTATGTGTCAAAATTTTAATTTCATGTGTCAAAATTAATTATTGAAAAAAATGTCACTGATGACGTCATATCAATTTCCTTAATTAATTAGTATCTTTTATTTAAAAAAAAAAAAAAAAAAAAAAAAAAAAAAAAAAAAAAAAAAAAAAAAAAAAAAAAAAAAAAAAAAAAAAAAAAAAAAAAAAAAAAAAAAAAAAAAAAAAAAAAAAAAAAAAAAAAAAAAAAAAAAAAAAAAAAAAAAAAAAAAAAGGGGGGGGGGGGGGTACCCCTAGTGAACTTCGCTCCGGTGCGCTAAAATGGCACAAACGTTCGTTCTCTCATACTTTCCGGTCATTTAAGCGAAAAAAATGTGCAGGTAGCACCTTCACTGGGGTTAGGGTATGACATCAAAGTCGAAGGGTTGGGGGGGGGGCGGTTGGTTGCCACCCAAGGATATTTTATGGTGCATTATTGAACATTATTATGCACAGTATGGCTCTAAAACTCTATGTTTATTTAAAACTAGCCAAATGCCATCATTTAGAGCTGAAAACTGCATGAAAATCCGATATTCCTACGTTTTTTTAGCGCAAAATTGGATTTTCGCCTATTTTCTGTGGAAAATGCCAATTTTGCCGACTCGCGGACTTGATGACGTCATTGTGACGCCATACCAGGTATGTTGGTACTTATTTTGGTATCAATAGAAAAAGGAGGACCATAGCTATCCATTGGTATCAAAATCATAAGCATCGGGTGCTTTATAACGAATTCTCGAGGGGGGGGGGTGGTAACCACCCACCCTTGGTAACCCGTGTTACAAAAAAAAGCTTGATAAGACGAAGGGTTTTTTTTTTTAAAACTCTATGTAGTGAGGATTACAGCTTCAGAACTGTAAACATAAACTGTAACGGGGTTAAATGTTAAAAGTTATGTATTTTTTTTTAAAGTTGGCCATTGCATTATGGAAATTATGACGTATGGACGTACTTGTACGTATAAGTTACTTGTACGCTTTCTTCTGGATCAAGAACTGTTCTACCTGAAAGGAAAAAGGGGTATTTGAACAAGCGTTGAACCCTCGTCTACGAAGGGGGGGGGGGTGGTAACCACCCACCCCTTGGTAAACCGTGTTACAAAAAAAAGCTTGGTAAGACGAGGGTTAAAACTCTATGTAGTGAAGATTACAGCTTCAGAACTGTAAAAATAAACTGTCACGGGGCTAAATGTTAAAACTTATGTATTTTTTTTTAAAAAGTTGCATTGCATTATGGGAAATTATGACGTATGTACGTACTTGTACGTATACGTACTTGTACGCTTTCTTCTGGACTGACGAACTGTGTCCTTAGCCTGAAAGGAAAAGGGGGTATTTGAACAGCAGTTTTAACCCTCGTCTACCGAAGGGGGGGGGGGGTTGGTTACCACCCCCTTAAGGTTTTTTCCCCGGCTTGCTAAAAAAACCCTTTTTTGTGCCAAATTATTTAATGTATATAATTGTCTGTGACGCGATTAATATTCTATATTAATTCGTCTAGCCCTGGAGTCTCATGAAAATACACTGTATGTCATGGCACCAGGGTGGTGTGCCAAATTGTTTGCTAATCAGCAATTGGCTCAATCTTTGATGATCGTTTAATTAAATTTATCTCTGAGGGAAGTGGGGAAGGTTTGGGATCCCATAAAACCGGTTTAACCCCGCCAGAGTCTGGTCCTAAGCCCAGAGACCTCAGAGAGTCGTTTGTATGATGCCCGCCCATGACAGTGTGCAGTTCAGGAAATTCTTTCGGAGACGCTTTCAAGGAGCACTTCTCGCTCGACCTTCATAAACCACGTTGATTACAATATGGTGGCAGTTCTTCACATGCTTTTTTTCTTATTTAATATTGTCAATTGACATTTTCCGTTCCTTTTCATCCAAAAACAAACATCCACCGGGGTATAGGTAATATACAGGGTGATCCCAAAGTGATGGATGGGTGGGGGTGGCAACACCCCCTCCCTTTCGGGAGAGAAGTACCAACATGCGCTAACACAACACAGGAACATCACAGACACTTGATTTTGGTACCGATAGATAGCTATGGTCCTTCTCTTTCCATTGATACCAAAATGGGTACCAACATGTCTAGCATTACGTCACAATGACGTAATACCAACATGTCTAGCATTACGTCACAATGACGTCATAAAGTTTACATGTCAGCAAAACTGCCAATTTCCATAGACACACAGGAGAAAATTAATTTTTTTGCCAAAAAGGTTAGGAAAGTCAGATTTTCATGCGGTTTTTGACTCTACTAGTTTTATATAATGATAGCATTTTAGTGCTATAATAAGGTGTTTGAGTCGCTAAAATTGCGAAATATAAATTGTCCACCCTATATTCAGTATTTTCGTACTTTTCCTCAACATATGACGTCATGGTGACGTCATAATGGGGATGTTGGTACTTATTTTGGTACCAATGGAAAGAAGAAACTCTAAGCTATCCTTTGGTACCACATTTACAGGTTTCGGGTGTTCGGGAGTTTGTTACAAAAAATGGCTCATGTAGACGAGGGTTAAGGATTTTGTTACAATTTTTTCACATCAGTCAGTTTTACAGATAACACATTTTTGGGTGATTTCATACATCGAAATGTTAAATAGTACTGCTTTAAATGTCAATCAGTCACTAATATCGAGTATGGGCCACTCCTGGCATGAATCAGTGCGTCACGACGTCACGGCATACTGTCCACAAGATTGTTTATGATGTCAATGGGCAGAGCATCTCACTCATCGGTCAGAACCTGAGCTAACTATTGGAGAGTTTGAGGAAGATTGTCCCTGTCATTGATGGCTCGGCGTAAAGCATCCCAGGCACGCTCTATAGGGTTCATATCAGGGGAGCAAGCTAGTTCCGTTAAGCATAACTCCACATTATGTCTTTAACATGTTGTCATTAACGAATGTGGATTTATGCAACACAACGTGAAATTACTTTTCCCTGTCCACAGGCCACTTCAAAGATCCAACTTTTCACACTTTATACGAACCAAGTTTCCAAGCAATTCAGAATGCTAATGTTCCTTAGATACTACATTACCTTTTCAGACAGTTTAATCCTCAATGATTGGTCCAGCGAAACAACCCTTTTCTTGCAGGACTTGTTTGCCAGCGGCCTTTACGAATGTGACCTCTGATCCGGTAGTTGATTTACCAAGACCTTTAAGACAATGATTATACTTCCAGTCGCAGCGAGCGATTTCTGGTCGTGAGCACGCGCAATACTTGATCCTCGGTAATGCGCACGTCAATCTCTCACGGGCAGGCATTGAGAATATTGGTAAACAATGAACACGTTTTTGACCCATGTGACGTATGCATGACCTCATTTTCACATAGGTTATACGGTCTCAAGTTGCATTTGATCCAGAAGACAGGGAAATATCGTGCATTTGGAGGGAATTTGGGATCAACAAAGTTGAGGTATGTGTTAAGGGAAAGTAATTTCACGTTATGTTGCATAACTCCACATTCGTTAATGACAATATGTTAAAGACATAATGTGGAGTTTTGCTTAGTAAAAGGGAACAAGCAGGTCATGGTATCTGCTCCACCCCCTGTGCCTCAAGAAACTCTCTCAAGCGGCCCTGTACGTCGTGACATTGTCGTCTTGCAGCCGAAAATTGTTTGCATAAACCCTTCTTTCATGTGGCAGGCATTGGATTTCCAGAATGTCCAGGTACACGACGGCGTTTATGTTTCCATCTGGCACAACCAGTGACGTTTTCCTCGATAATGAATACCGGCCCATACCATCACTGAGCCTCCACCACCTTGAGTCGATTCCTGAATACAGTCATCTCGGAGGTTCTCATCACGTAATCGACGAACCCTTTGTCTTCCATCTTGATGGTCAAAGATGTAACGGTTCTCGTCCAGTGTCGCTGTATTCTTCTGTGGTCCCTAACCCAGCGAAGTCGAACAACTCTGTGGTGAATGGTTAGGCATGGACCTTTGGTCATTCTTCTTGCTCGGTAACCATGTTGAAGCAAAAAAGCAAAAAACGTTGATTCCATTGTGTCTTCTCCACAAACGACGAAGACGGGAAATTGTTCCTAGATCTGACCCTTAACTCACTTTTTGCGTTGACTGCCAGATTTTCCTCTTAATGCCTCGAAACGCCTCCACGAAAATTTCACGACGCTTTCAGTATGGTTTCATAACACCTACACATCTGTACCGGCGACCGGCCTGGGAGTGCTAGAGCCTGTCGTTTTGTCTGTGCAGACGGTCTTGGAGTTGGCGCGCGGGATGGAAACTTCACGGTTGTTTAAGTGCGACTCTCAGGGGCTTTGGATGAGCTCGCTCCTTTCTGCGAGGAAGGCCACCTGCGTTCGGGTCCATCCGGGACACGGTTGTGTGCTTTCCATCTACGCAACCGTGGAGCCGGGCGTCGGTTTAAAGTGCCTTGGTCTGGAACGCCCCTGGAGCACTGTGATGGCCCTGTCTGCCTGTGAGTTGCCTTGGACCGCGCTCTCTCTTATGGGACCCACTTTCGGTCTGCAGTAGATTGCCTACAGCTTTTAGCCGAAATCCGGTCACAATTTCGCTGCCGTGGCCTTGCCACGTCAAATAGTGTACGGGTGTGAGAGGTTGCCACGTCAAATAGTTACTGTAATTGGGTTTTGTGAGATTGGGTAATCCTAGCTCTTTCACATAGCCGGGCGATGGCTGCAGATCTCAAGTGCCAGGGCCACAGCAGCGGTTGAAAGGTTTTTCGCTGTCATAGCCATGCAACGTTAAATAGTTTGTCTTTGGGGATATTTCTTATTTCGCTGGTGTGTTCCGGTTGAGTTACTGTTATCAGGTTTTGGGAGTTACTGTAATTAGTTTTGGGGGATTTCTTAAGTATACAGTTTGTGTAATCTTAGTTGTTTTACGTGGTCGGGCCATGGCAGCGGGTTTCGGCCGTGCGGTAGTCGCGACCAATTCTGTCGGCAGGTAGCTTGCTGAATTTTTTTGCGGCCACCTGCCGGTTTTCGCAAATCCAACCTAGGATAAGGAGTTGAAGAACTCATACATCATGCATGAGAGACTACCCGCCTTGTCCGGTCGGTGCGGTGATGCGGTCCAAATGAAAGTGCCCTATGGATGGAAAGTTGCACGTATATCTATGTATGATACTTCTGTTTCACGTTACAGGGCCACGGCAGCGGGACCAACGTGGTCGGGCCACGGCAGCCAAATACGCAAAGATCGGAAAAAGACCCGGTTCCTTGGTTTTTAACGGGGATCCCGCTCTAGATCTAACCGGATTTTTTTAACCCAAGAGTTTGCTTGTTAGAGGTTGGGTCGATTTTTCGCTTAAGACCTAGTAAGCGGTCTGCTCTGGACATTTTTAAAATAGTGGACTTAGTCATTTTTTTCAAAAGTGGACTTTTCTCATTTTTTTCAAATCTATACCTTTTGTTAATTAATTTTTCAAAATTGGATTTTAGCGGCGGTCGCAGGCTAAGAAGCCGCAAGCAACGTTTATTGTAAAATCTCCCTTTGGAAGTTGTGGTGCACTCTGAAAGGAGCCGTCACAACAACACGTGACTAATCATTTTATTCTAAGGTATAAAATCATAAAAATGCTATAATTTTCAGGAAGTATTACGTGGTGCAGTGGATACAGCGATGGATTCAAGACCAGATGCAAAATCAACCCGCTAGGATTCCGAATTTCCAGGTTCGAATCTCGTTGAAGTTAAATGTTTTTCTTTCTTTTTTATTCACCTTCGCTTTTGCACTCCCCGTTCCCTGTCGAAATGTCTAAGGGTGGGGAAGGATTTTGTTCTATATCGTGTAATTTGTTCGGTTTTTCACATCGGGTACTTTCACTTCCGTACTTCAAGTGACACATTAGATTCGAAATCGCTGTGTCAGCCTTTAATAGTCCAGGAGATGTGCGTAACTATAGGAGGGATAGTCTGCTGGACTATGATTTGTAAGAATGTTAGTTTTTCAAGTGTAAATGAAAGTGTGAAGTATCAGTCCTTAGGAATTAATGTTCAAGTCCGACGTTGACTATCAGTCCTTAGGAATTTAGTGTCCACGTGCGAGGGTGGGCGGGGTATCAGTCCTTAGGAATTAATCCCATGTCAGAGGTGGACTATAGGTCTTTAGGGATTAGTTTCCATGTCCAATGTGGATTATAAGTCCATGGAAATTAGTGTCCAAGTTATAGATGGATTATAAGTCCCGAGGAATTAGTGTCCTGGTCTGACGTGGACTATCGATCCTAAGGAAATAGTGTCCAAGCCGGGGGGGGGGGGGGTTGTACTACAAGGTGATATGATTGCGTGAAAATGGACTCAAATGCACCCTAAAAAAGTATTTCCACCGACTAAAAACATAATAAAATATTTTGGTCTGTTGTTGCTACCCCAAACAAGTAATTGGTCAGTTTTGCTACCCTAAACTAGTAAGCAATATATTATCTTGCCTAATGCTTTACTTCCGATTTACACTATTTTTGAAGATTTTGATCTCTGCTTGGTTTGTGTATTACATACGCTAAACACGATCATAATTTCAGGGTTAAGAAAAACATACCCCTTTTTAATATTTTGATGTTTTTCACATCCTAATCAATGCCCGGAATCAATGTAAGCGCGTACATCGCCTGTTGGAGAGCTTTTCTACTCACTTTGTTGTTCACGCATCGTATCCACCTTTGAATACAAGTGTCCTCAGGTGTCCAAGTCCGACGTGGACGGACTATCAGTCCAGGAGTCATTGTCCATGTCCTAGGTAAACTATGGGTTCTTAGGAATTTTAAAGGTCCCAGGAAATGAGATGATAAACTTACTCCAAATCTTTGTGGGACATTCCATTGCAATACACAGGGCCAGAAAAAAATACACTAGCTGTGACATCATTTGTGAAACTCTTGAATATCAGTCCGAAAAGATTCACACCAGTCACCTGGAATTTTCTATTACTCTCTGATAAATCAATGGTACCATAATGATGTCATCACCAACCAAATACTGAATGCTTTCTGGTCCCTCCTTGTAGACTTGATAGAAATCCCATCAATCATTTCCTGGTACCTTTAATAATTCTAATAAGATATCTAATTATCTAATCGTGATATGCAGGCATCTTAGCCATTAAATACGTTTCAATAGCTAGTTATATATAAATTTTGTGAGAACAACATTCACAACCTTTGAATTTGTAGCCTTTTAAAAAATACCAATGCACTTGTCTGCAAAAATAAATTTGAGCTTTCAAATCCATAAATTGATAAAATGTAAACACGGCAGTTCTGGGAGGTAGAAACCTTTGAATTATAAGGTCGAGAGAAGCAATCGTGTTTCTGTATTTGTATTTGACAATAGGATAAGCTGCTCTCTCAATTGAGTCCAACAATAAGGCACAATGAAGACACTGGTCTTGAGAGGTCTACTTATTCTGTGGCTCTGCTGCCTAGCCCTATGCATGAGTGACTCCGAGTACTATAGTACCTCTACCATACCGTGCTACACACAAATATACCCAGGAGTGCAATGGTTTTGGGGTGTATTATAGTATATGGGCTGTTTTGATATAGAGTGTATCGGTGCGCATGGCTACAGAGCGCAATAGCTCTGTAGCCATGGCGCGTATGTTCAAGGGTATTATGTTTGATAGAGATACTTTGCAGGTGAAGTTGCTGGAGTTTGGATGCACAGGTATTTAACAGAGCATGATGTGAACTTTTAATAGCAGTGACGATGAAAACCGTGGCAACGGACGTGGCTGGGGCCTAATGTTGAGTGTAATTTAAGCCACAACTTACAATGTACTGATTATTACATGCGTAGGCCTATTAATGCATGGCTGTAGCATAATTTACAATTTGCAGTGTGTTACGATATGGTGTCATGACTAATGAAAGCTGTGGTATTGTATGTATAGCCAATTTAGAATTGTGTGCACGACAGTCGCCTACTCTACTCCTTTGCCTAACTAAAATAATAACTGAAATACATTTATTTGAAAAGGCCATGGTTGGATTCGGAACCTGTGGATACCTGCATAAAATCGATGCTCTATCCACTACACTAGCGAGGGAGGATGTGGGTGGTGATTGATTTTAATCCTACATAAAGCTTTACGGATATAACCATAATTACTATTGTGATATGATAGATATACTATATCAATAGCGCCCGCAGAAGTTTGTCCGGTAAATAGATTTCCAAACAGTATTCGCCGGACTAGTCTGGCGAATAAGTCACTTCCTGAAAAAGTACCCACACTATGACTTGAACTGCATGAAAAATAATTCTTTACTTCGCCTTCAAATGCATTGAAACGAGTCTTTATACAGAACCGCATGTCTAGTCTCACATATTGATCGATGACGCTGTGAAACGGAGCTACCGAATGTTTGCTGATTTGCCGTATTGTAGTTATAAAACCGGTAACGCGATGAATAGGTGGTGTCACGTGTCAGGTACAAGGTAACGTGTCAGGTGTCGGGTATCAGGTATCAGTTTGCTATTCGGGGGCGACCGATATATTAATCCGACATGTTAAACCAGGAGTGCAATGGTTTTGGGGTAATAATAATTAAATGG